>JAJIYU010002387.1:0-30756 GCA_030144865.1 Tinospora cordifolia
CTCTCTCTCTCTCTCCCTCTCTCTCTCTCTCTCTCTCTCTCTCTCTCCCTCTCTCTCTCTCTCTCTCTCTCTCTCTCTCTCTCTCTCTCTCCCTCTCTCTCTCTCTCTCTCTCTCTCTCTTTGTTAGTGGAGATCAAAAGGCAACATGCGTGGCATCTATATAATATTGTTAACAATTTCAAGAACAGGACAGAATCAAGTTTTGCTGCATTAGCACAAACTTCTGCTCCATAAAATGGGCATAATAAGAAAGAACCCTCAAACCTGCAAACATGGTGATTCAGATGACTGTGAATCTTGTTTCCAAGATGTTGTACCAGGAGGTGGTGGCTGGCTATCAGAGGGGTTATATACACCAGTAACACCAGGAACTTGACAATTCAGAGTAGATGCACTAGTAAAAGTTGTGTTCTCTGTCCCAGGGGCACAGCTAACATCAGGTGTGGTCTGATTGTAATAATTTTCCCATTGCTTATTATTTTGTTCATAAGGAATTGAATGTCCAGCTACAACACCAGAACCATGAACACCATTTACATTCACATCTGAGGATGGATAGTTTGAGTATTGATGAGACGAATAGTTTGTATAGCTCCCATCACTCCACCAGTTGGGTTGCTGATTGCCATAACTGCTGCTTGGGTAAGCTCCAGTTGTCTGATAATCACCAGCAATGTAGTAAGTGCTTGAATAACTTGTAGAGCCCGCATAAGAGCCTGAATTCTGAAATGAGGTAAGAGGCTGACAAGGAGCACCTGAGTTTTCAAATGTTCCCACTTGTTGAGGATATGAATTGCTAGTCTGTTGCTGGAATCCGTAATTGTAACCCTGATATCCTGGGTGACCATACCCATAAGGGACTGTAGAACTTGAATGTGGTGTATAGGTAGCATACTGTTGTGTTCCATTGGCAGCTACAACAGTAGACGGAGATATGGCATGTGATGCAGCACTCACACGCCCTTGAGCATCCCTTGAGAATGCTTCTGTCTGCTGATTATGATGAAAATTAGAATGTGGGAGGGCACCATTATCACAAGGGTTGTTATCTAAGTGCCGCACTGTCCAAGGTGCAGCATTAGACCCTGTTGTTGTGGGTAGAGTGGGATGTCCAAGGTTTCCAGAAGAATATATTGATGAGGAGCCACCAATTGCTTCCACAACCTGACGCTTCTGGTCAACCGAATGAGAAAATTGAAGAAGAATTAGAGAAAAGGTTAAATATTAAATTTAGTCCCAAGAGAAAATAAAAGAACAAAAAAAAATTCAGAAAAGAAAAATAGAGACAGATATAAATAGACTAAAGCAGTCATTGAGCTATAAGTGAATTACAGTTCAACAGACCAAACATGAATTTTATGGCTCCAGATTACAAAAGGATAGAGAAAATTAAAAAATAGAATAGAATAGATGCAAAGCCAGAAAACTCAGAAGGCCAAGAGAAAGCTATCTTTGTTCACATCTACAATTACTTAACAAAAATATTAAGTGGTTTCCATTAAATAAAAAATAAAATAACAAATTAAGGGGCACCCCAAAGTTCCATATTTTCATACATATCAGTTCCATAATAACAAAGAATATGATGGAAATAAAAAAAAATTAATATTACTATCTTAAAAATTTTATTTTTTTGGATATTAGTAGCTTACTTAAGCAAAATTCTTATTTTAGGACTTAACTTTTTATTTTAGTAAAATTCTAGTTGCTTTATTTATGCACGATTTTAGTTTCTAAATTGCACAGGATACATACTAGGTAATTTAGATTTCTATAAATATTAGGTTTCTGATTGGAATGAGCAATCTGATTATTAATTTAAATATTTGAGTTATCCATCATCTGTTTTTTCTCTTATTCCCTTTCTTCTTGTTCTTCTATTCTAACTTCATTCATTTCTTCCTTTCCACATCATACTGCTACATCACATACAAAATGAATAAATAGTCAAATAAAATTCCACTGTTCTGCAGACTTCACAAAATGACATTCCTTTTCCATGAAGCATAATCCACTCTACGCTCTACTTTCAGATGAATAATGCTGCTCTCTGTATCATTTTCATTTTTTCTTAATTTAGTGTCTTTTACATTTTCCAAATTTGAAGCTTACACCTCTTACTATCACAAGGCTTACGCCATGGCATGCAAAGGCAAACTACCTCAAGTATGATTTACTTCAATACTTTTGAAACCTTGTGGCGAAAGTACTACAGTCAGATTTTACCCACATTCTGTCCTGATTGATAATTAGGATTTTCAATTGTTATGTACCCATTATGCTTATGCTTATATTGACGTAATAGTACAAATAGTCAAATTATATAGTCTTACCACTTACAAAAGTAAAGCATATCAATAGACAAGAATGCAATTTGCATAACTTCGATCTAAAGCTCACAGCTTAGTAGCTTAAACAAAAATGATTAAGAATTAAAAAAAAAACATGAAAAAAACTTCATTTAAACTATTCGTCAGCATTGTGTCTAAAAAGTGCAGTTAATATTAGAAGGTTCAAATGGTTTCACATAGTAATTGGAAAACTTTCAGATAAAATAACAATTTTACACTGCTAGCATATGAACAAACTGGTGTTCACAGCTAAAGCTTCGAGGAGAAAGTTTTTAAGCTTTTTATTTCTTAAATTATACTTTTGGCATGAAATGTAGTCATTGCAGAATTTTTAAAAATGGTTGGTGAGCACTTTGAACAGCTTTTTAGGTCAAAATACCCAAAAATTTTAAAATGATAGTGGGACATCTAAGAAGAAACTTTTGGGGGATTTTTTTTATCCCAAAAAAAAAAAAAAAATACAAGATTACTTTAGGCAATCCCTCAAAAATAAAAGAAAAAAAGGATACATTAGGCAAGAAATGCCATTGTCACAGAAGCTAAAATAAAATAGTTCTGACCAGCTTCCTCCCAGAGCCAAAATTGATTAAAAAGCAAAAATGCACAAACCACATGGATGGTCCAAGTGCTTCTGCTTGTTAAAAAACAAAAGAAAAGCTCTAAATGATGAAATAGATCGACCTAATTCTAGATAAATTATCTACAAGTCTTGCAAAAGAAAAAGTTAACTCAAACAACTGGATAAAGAAATGTGAAATGATTAACAATCACATTGCTCTATTCTCACCCAAACTTGCAAGAAATAGAACTTGGCCTAAATCACTCTCAGAGTCTCAGTAAGCCGCAATTGATCTTGATTGTGACCGTTCAACACTGGAGTACAGATTTACAAATTACTCAAAGCAAGATTTCAACAAATGTTAGTCTTCCATTCTACCTACCTAAGAGGATTGAAAACCACAATTTAAAAAGTTTTTTAAAAAAAAGGAAAAATACAAAATACTTAGAATTATGTTTAATGATAAGTTAACACAAAAAATAAGCAGCATATAAAGAACTTTTATACACATCAAGAACTTCAATAATTTATCTTATTATATTAATCATCCCGATTGTTACAAATATTACCCTAAACTAGATGAGCATATAAATCTCTTAGTTTAGTAATATACTGCAAAATTTTTGTTATTACCCTCTAATTTTTGTAGAGGTTGAAAATAGAGTTACCCTCTCACTTTGTAGAGGTTGAAGCTACGGTTATCAAACACCACCCTAATATTTGTCTTATCCATCCCATACGCATGTTGTCTCTCAATTAGACTTCATTATACTCCCGAAGGATGTTCCAGTCATAAAATCATCTTTTACTTATCCTTGCATGCTCATAGAATTCATTTATTACCCTATATACAATATTTAACCCAACTTTATTATGCTCCATAAAGTATGTTTTTTGTTTAGTATTACTTCATTATAGGCCTTAGCACAATGTTGAGGTTAGTACCTCAAAACCTAGAGGTCACAAGTTCAAAAATTCAACTCACAAAATAATCAAATGAAAAAGTAAAACATACGCATCATTATTTCCTTACACCTTTCAATGATAGGAGACGAATGCACCAAGGACTATCTTAATTCCAATAGTACCCATTTATCACTAATCATATAAATATGTTGGTTCTTGATTACATTTTGTTACACTCTATAGAGCATGGTTGCCCTTACAATCATTTTCAAAAAAAGTCCATGCATTTCAACTATATTAAAGATGCAAAAATAGCCCTCCTTTTTATTTGCCTGGCTTAAATTCCATGAAAAGAACATTTATCATATTTTTCAATGCTATCCCCAAAATAACAAACATGATCACTTAAACATATCTCTCAGATATTAACCCTATCTAGTTCCTCATTTCTACTTCTCTTGTTGCTACAAATGGTTTTGATATATTATGCACAACCACCAAGCTTTCAATGCTATCCCCAAACTAAAACAAAGAAAGCCGTGCCGAGTTGCTAGACAATTGAAATAATTAAAGGCAACCTACTGCTTAAAGTTCCAGTAGTTCAAGGTCTCAAGGAAGGCTTCAACCATACAACCCTACCTTGATGGGAAATAACGTGAAGCCAAACGATAGTTCATATAATGCTAGGTTTTCATGATTCCAATTAAAAGAAACAAATGCTACATTAGCATTTGCATCTCCTTACCAAAATTCTAGCTGAGATTAATGACTGGTACTTGTTCAAACCTAAAAATAATCTCTCTATGACACAAGAGATAATTTGTGTAAGAACACATCAGATAATTTCCTTTCCTCAAACCCCAGAAACCTCCTACAGTAAGAATACCCTTTACCTAGCAAAATCAGATTACTATAATAATTGTCAATGAGATACATATCCAAGGAAAGATCAACTATTCCGATCAAAAACTGTAAGAAAACATCAGGATCCTTCTTCCAACTGTGTCATATTTCACATATGGATTTACTGTGTGCATCTTTTGAAAATCAAGGTCATAACTATCTAACGTATGTCATCTGCTTGAACTGCAAAAGTTCCAAAATTTCTTCCGACCAATTCATTGCTTCGCATTGAATCAAATCATATAATGAATGATCAATATAAGCTGACAAAACCAAAACCGTTAATTACCTCAATTGAATTAGGGTCCAACTGAGAGACAGTCCCGGAACTGCTTCCACCTTGATTCATCATCATCTTCTCAGCATCCTGTACAGAAATCCAATTCTTTAGCTAATCATACAAAACCCTCCAATTCAGAAATTCCCAATCAATACCAAATCTCAGGAACCTAAAACCCATAAAAATAAATAAAAATAAACTCTCTCTACCTCTTGATTCACCTGCAAGAGAGGCGATGATTCTTGCCAACAACGATTCCAAGAATGGTTGGAAACAAATATTGAAGAAATTTTTTTAAAAAAATTAAAAGAAAAACACACGGAGAGTTCTAAAAGATGTGAGAACCAAAACAATCTCAGAAAGATAAATCAACAGAAAAATCGGAGAAAGATTTTAATCTGACAAATTAATTGGAAGAGAACCAAAAAGAAGAAAAGAGTCCTGTAATTGACTCGGATTCAACGGTAGCCGTGTTCGACGAATCGGAGATTTGCCCTTGCCCTTCTTACGACGGTGGTGATAGAGAGGGGGAGAGATAAAGAAGATAATTTGGGATCAAAGACCAAATTACATTACTGTATCATAGAAACATCAATATTACCCATGTGTCCTAGTTTCTCTACTAGGCCCGGCCAGAGTATAGAGCCGACCTCACCCTTCTCACTTAATTTTTTTTTTTTTTTTCAATACCCTTCACTCTTTTCTTGTGGTTACTTCTGGCAATCAAATTATTTTTTAAAACCAAGTTGAAATTATCATAAAATTTTTAAATGATATTTAAAATATTATAAATTTTAAATCACTTTATTATTAATCAAATAAATAAATAATATATGTATATATAAATATATATAATTTTTATTGCTAATTTTTAACATCTAAATGATATCCTTTTGTATGTTGCTAGTTCTTACGAAGTTAAACATGGCAAAAACGTTTTAACCAATTTTCTTGTTTAATAATGTAAGGAATACTTAGCATTAAACCTTAATTTGATTATTTATAATTAGATTTAAAAGATTAAAATACATTTTTTAATCATATCCACATTTGAATTATATAAATTCAAGAAAAATTATTCGTTTTTGTTCATTTAGATTTATCTATAAATGACCATTTGAATGAGAACCTTCATTCTGAGATGCAGGTTCCAAACCCTTAAATTACCATATATATATAATTCGTAGATAATTATATTTGTATAATCTCTCATTTTTATTTGCTTCATTTTGCTTCTTTTTTTTATGTTTTTAGTGATGAAAAAATGCTCGTGTTGGATTAAAAGAACCATTTGAGTTAAAGGAGACAAAATTACGATGAAAGCCATGAACACCAACCACGAATTTTCACAAAAGTAATTAAGATCAAATACAAAGGGAAAAGCCCTCTTCATCCACAGCCAACACTGGCGATGGCGTTAACTGTAGCCAACTAATGTAATTTTTTTAAAAGATCTTAATTTTATTAGATATATTCGAATTAAAGAGGGTTAACCATCTTTATTACTTCAATGATCACTTTGCCTCTTCTCGAGAATCACTTCGACAGGAATCTTGGTTTTCCATGTCTCGGTTGGTTTTCATTAATTGTATTTTTCACCAATAACTCTGAGTCGCATTATTCTGTGCGCGTAACGGTGCTCTGGGCCCCCCAGGGAAGGTGCTAACTCGGATGGCTTTACCGTGTCGTTATCATGATACTGACCAAGAAAATGGTGGCTGACCCTGGACGCGACAGTGGACAATTCATAAAAACCGCCAAGATGGTGCACAGTAGAACAGTCACTCGACTTTCTCAGCTGCTTAGCGTCTAAAACCAAGTAAACACTCCATTAAAATAAGACTTTTAAAGAGCACGTTTCCGCGTTTCTTCCAGACAAAAAGGGATTCAGCAGAGTCCATCAGAGTGTGGACGAAAAGAAATTACGACGCCCTTGATCAAGGCCACCAGCAAATTATCATCACATAAATAACTGTAGAACGTCAGCGCCTGCGTTTTGAACGTCAAAATTGAGAACAAAAGCCGGAGAAGTTGTAAAACGACAAGGGATGTGTAAATGAGATGAATTGATCTTCTCAGCTCTTGCAAAACATAAAAGTAATCTCTACCCCCTTTTGACACGCATATAGCTACTGAATATCCTCTGAACACCTAATTTGAAGTTGCAAATTTGTACATCAAATACAGGTTGAATAACCCAGAAGCAACATTGTTTAGTTTTTATCAATTTTCCCCTTTTTAAGGCTCAATCCTTCAGGTCGCACTACTTAACATTATTGCCAAAATAAAGGACTTTCCATGTTGCTATTGCAAGCAACCTCTTAAGATATTCCCACGAATCGAACTGCCCAAGTTTGCCTCCCCTCACTTCACTTAGCAGCTTCAAGATGTCCAAAGAAATGAACCAGCAGCTAACGGTATATTTGACCATGAGCCATCATCAAGATATAAGAAGTTAGGACTTCTATCTGTATGTAATTTGCAAAAATGTGAAGCTTGCTCTGGTCTTCTTCATATACACCTTCAGGACTTGCAGAGAATTTTTTTTTTTTTTTTTTCGTGAGATCGCCACAAGCTCTTAGAAGATAATTACAAAGCATTGGCAGAAGTATGGACACAAGTAACTAGATCCTGCTGTAGAAAGCATTGGTGCACCGATTTCTTAATTCAGGTAAAGAGGTCGTCATCATAGCTGTACGTCGAAAGCTCATCAAAGAGAAAACTGTCTAATCCTGAGAACCACAAAATGGAAGCGGTTTCCACGGGAAAAAGAAACTTTTGTAATTCTCGAAATAGAGACCAATTGAAAAAAGTAGCCAGAGGATTTACTCTTTAGCTTAGCCTCTGCCTTTCTCCTCGATATTATTCATCACCTATCCTCCTGCAGAGTAAAGAGTTGAACACTGTAAATCAGTTGAAATCCAAAACAGACTGCTGACTCAATAGAAATATCTTGCTAGTGTCTCTTTCCCAGTTAAAACTGTATCCAGAATCAAAAGATAGAAACACTTAAAACCTTCTCCTTTTAAGTCGAGGCACACCCTCAAAACTTGGCTCATGCCATCCCTGCTCTCTATGCCTATAACTTTCTTCTTGTTCCTCAATGCTCCGTGTTCTCCTAGGTACATTGCCTGGTCGATTTTTAACACGCCTCTCAAACTCTCTTACTCTCAAACTGCCTCTATCATGAAACTCTCCATCAGCTTCTGGAGAGATCCTGTAAGGCCTAGGACCACCTTCATAAAAACGGAAGTTCTCAACATCAGAACCACTAAAGGGAGGTCTAAATGGACGGGCAACTTCCCTTCTCTCTAATATCCTTCTACTGTCTGTAATCCCATCACCCCCAAGTTCATGAAACCGGCCAGAGGGCATATGCCCACCAAAGTAATCCTCCCTCTCTATCTCTTCCCGAGGGTCAATTATATCAAACCGCCTGGTGCTTCTTGGCAAGACCCTGCCAGATGGACTCCTGTTGGTTATGAACCTTGGATGATCATGCTCTCTTGGAGGACCCATCTCTCTCATGTTATTGGTCAGTTGAGTCACGTAAGGAGGAGAACCATGCCTTCTAGCAACCATATCTTCAGGAAAGCAAGGGTTCTGATGCGGAGACCGCATCCTATCCATTCGGTAAAATGGTGAAGTTCTACGATGAATCAATTCATGACGTTCAAATGCATCAGGAGATCTTCTTCTGGGTGATGACCATTGTCCAGGTGAGCGTGCTCTAGAGGAGCCTGGAGGAGATTTTGACCTCATTCGATTCACATGCAAGGGACCCCTTCTTTGAATAGGAGAAAAACTTCGGTCTCCCCGAACAAAAGGACCACCTACTTGCTGATACTGCGGTTGGGGGTGCGAAAACATAGGATCCATCATCTCATCTGGCGGCCCCCTCATGAACTTCTCTTCATGCCTCAATGCAATCAAATCAGGACCACCCGCACTGACACATCTATCTGGGCTAGTATCTCTAGGAGGCCGGCGGACCATTTGCACACCATGTGATGCAGCCCCCTCTCTACCCGTCGGAGACCTCCTCCTGGGTGGATGACGGAAACTGGACAAGTCATCATTCAATGACTTTCTCCCTCCCCTTCCCCCCCTTATAATAAGGGCATCCCGAGCAACAAGAAGCCCATTACATTCAATCTTTGCAGAAGAACCGCCTGATGCATTCTTAGGTCCAGAGAATCGAAAACTAGTTGGCCCACTAAAGTCATCCAGCCCAAAGTTACGATCAGATTCCCAATCATCACAGGAAGAGTCTAAATGCTTATCACTCCTTCCCCTACCATGCATAAAACCTGATCCAGTACTTCCAGCAGGCTGATCTTCATTCCTTTGCCTTTCAAATTTGCGTCCCCCTTCTATGGATTTGTCATGTCTAAAAAAACAGCTGAAAAAAATCAAATAACACAAAAGATAAACAATTAAACATAAAGCTAATATCTAGATGAAAAATTTACCTTCTCCCTCGCAGAAGCAACTTATCTCCATCAAGTGCAACATCAATGAGCCTTTCCCTCTCTGTTCGTGATGATAATATCACACCAGGACCTGATTTCGTTCTCCCTGATGATAGTGATGATGATCCATTAACCCGAGCTAAATTAATGATTCGGCTTTGTTTGCCTCCATTATTGACATCTTTGCTTAATTCAGAACTACTGGCACGAGTCTCCATTTTGGATAAAATTGTACTTTTCACTCCTTGTTGGTTAGTTTCTTCCGCATTCTCTTGTTTGCTTGCACTTCCACCATCATTCTTTTCTTCCTTAGCTCCCTGGTTTGCATTACTTACACCATCAGAAGGCATTTCCACGTTGCAGCCCTGCAGGGTAGCTTCTTTTCCAGCACAATCCTGTGGTTTTCTCAGAGCAGACCTATTGATTTTCCTTTTTCCTGTAGAAGCTGGAGGCAGTTCCTTAGCCAAAGTTTCTGCTGAGCACGGTGCTGAACTCCCCAGTTGATCAGGTTTATCACTAGCTATTACATTATCACATTCACCACCGCCATGAGAAAGAGAAACTACTGTTTCACCAGGATTTTCCATTTTAGCATCTTGGCATTCAACCTGTGTTGTGGTAGTTCCATCGCCAGAACCAGAAACATGGAGTTCCTTATCATCTTGATTGGCATGGTTGGCATGTTCCAACACTTTATCTTCACATGGACCATCTTTGGATGAACTCTGTACCAGTGGTTCTCTAACTTCACCATCCTCATAATCATCATCCTCACCATTATCATGTTTATCCTTTGAATTTGTACCACCAACAGCATTATCACCATCTGTCTCCATATCAGAAGCTAAAGAACAATCATCTTGCATATCATCAGATAAACTGATCTTTCCTTCATCACTTTCAGCAACCTCACCATTCCCATATGAATCTAAGCAAGGGTTAGCCATCAAAGTTAACCTAGATGACTCTGAATCAACAACACCAAATCCTTCTGTTTGTGGAATGTTCATCGCAGCTTTATCAACTTCAAATTTCTTTTCAGGATCAGAAGATTTAGAAGCCAAATCTGAAGGAATAGCATTGATTGTTTCAGTTACTACTTGTTTCCCTATGTCCTTGTTAAAAGTCATAGACTCAGTATAAGAAGGAAGCTCAGACTCTCTAGTTGCCTCTGCGTCACTGGAAACTTCTATTCTAGTAGGTAATTGAGGAGACCCTGATGTAGTGCGAATAAATGTTGGACATAGCAAGCCATCCAAACATGGAACATTTCCATGTATACCCACATTTCCCATGCATTCATAACTCAATTCTGGTTTCTGTGAATTTAATACTGAAGTGACAAGAGTTTCTTGATTAAATCCACAAATAGGCTCTGATTTTACAGAAGCATGACTAACTGGTTCCAAAATGCTTTTGCTAGATGACCTACTGGATTCTTGGATGGATTCTTCAAATGGTTCAGACTTGACCATACCACAAGTTGCTTTTGCATGATTATCATTATTTTTCTTTAAGCTTCTTTGGTTATCATCATCAGAGAGCTCAAGTTTTAAAGGCCTAGAACCAACAAAATTCTCATTGTTGGACCGTGCATCGGCTTTCTCGGTTAAGTTCAGATCAGATGGCTTGTTGCCTAAATCTAACTTTGATGACAAAGAAAGAGGCATCTGGCAAGAGCTCTGGACCACAGAAGCTGTGTTAAGACTTAGATGTAAGAGATCTTCAGTTTTATGGTGCTCACGAGGTGTGCACAAACTAATTGACTGAGTCGCATGCCCATGCTTCACAACAGTTTGCTTTCCATGGTCAACAAGAGTGCCTTGTAATTCACTAACAACACTCCCAGACGAGCACATCACAGGCTTCACATCATGACTGTCAGCCAAATTCGAACCGTGTACAACACCTATAGCGTGAATTGTAGCTGAATTGTCCCATCTTTCCATTTCAGTATTCAAATCCCAGTTAGATCTGTTGGGACACATGTTAATTTTTGACTCGTTATGGTCAGCAGTAGATTCAGAACAAGTTTTACCTTTATGCAATCCCAAATTCCATAATTGGGGATCCAACTTTTCCTCCTCCTTACGGTATTCCCCACCATTTCCACCCAAATCTGGAGCTGTATGATCATTTGATGCCAATAATAATTCGGTGTTTACTTGCTTTTCCACTGGATCATTGTTCATAAGAACTGTTTCACTCTTTATACGTTCTGGTTTAAGTACAAGAGCTTCATTTGGAGCCAAACACAACTCAATATTTTCAGCAACAGTCTGCAATGAGTTTTTATCATCCACTTTGCATTTTCCATTGCCAACTGTTTCAGATCCCGAAAAAGATGCCACTGGAAATCTTGGCTCCTGAATTTTCAATGTAGGAGGTCCAATATTGCTTTGGACCGAGTTAATATTCCTACTCTCACAATGCTCTCTGTTATGATCAGTTGGATTACTGACAACGTTTCCAGGTGCAGGCGCAGAAGCTGCCTTTAAAGTAGACTCTGACTTTGAGATGGACTGCTCATTTTGTTGTAAACCAGGTTCCAAAATTGGTGAACATGTTTGAGGTACAGGTGATGGAGGCCTAACCAAATGAAACCTCCTTTTTTTGATAGGCACACCAGCACTAGATTCGCTGGACTGCCGTGCAATAATTCCAGGCTGCCACATTTCAGGAAATCAATATTCAAGAAGAATAAACATTTATAGTACTAAGCCATTTATCCATATTTTCAGAAATGAAACAAACACCTCTTTCCCTCCTGAAACCGGCATTTCTTCAAGCTTTTACAACTCAGAATAACCTTGTTGTCTTCAAACTGAATAGCTTCAAAATATACCACTAACAGAATAATAAATAAGCATCACCTTCCTCGCTGTCCCTTTTGCAAAGTAAATGATGATCTTTTGCCACCAAGTTATGTTCGAAGTACTATTTTCTGCAGATATATTCTCACATATAATCACCGTTCCTCGTAAGGACAATAAACCAAAGAATCCAATGCATGCTGCGGAGAAAAAAATGAAAACTTATAGAGTCTCATCGGCAGAAAAACTCAGATAGTAAAAATTAGAACAGAAATCGACGCAGATAGCAAGAAAACGTAAAATACAATAAAATAAAACAAACTAGTGAAGATACTAGATTAGGAAACAAAAATGATTAATAATAGAAATAAATGACTAAGAAAACGCTGGCTCAGTCCGTTCAAGATCCCCCCAACACACCAAAAAAAAAAAAAAACGATGTTAAAGAAGAGAGCAACAAATTGCTAGCATCTGAAGAAGGAAAAAATAAGCAATGAGTAAGCCTTCTCGCACGAAACTCAAATGATTATAGATCATTTGAATAAAATTTTCACACCAGATAAATTTGAATAAAATTTTCAATAAAAATTGCCTTCAAGTCCTTACCGTTGACAAATTCAATCGAAAACCGAGATCACAAAACTCCATAACAAGAGATCAATACTAATAAACTAAAAAAAGGAACCAAACCTTAAAGCATCATATATTTTCTTAAGATCTGTTTCCTACTCAATATTCTAGTAAGTTATCTGACAAAGAATTCTAAAAATGTTAAATGAGATCGATCTGCAAGAGCGGAGAATGAAAGGACGAATTAAAGTACGAGAACTCCCAATCTAGTCTCTGATCCTTCAAAACCGACAACAAAAAAGCGGATCCAAAGAAAAATCATAGAACCAAAAAAAAAAAAAAAATCCAAAACAAACCAAAACAAAAATTTAAAACAACGATTTGCATCTACAAAGATGGACAACGCAGTTGAGCGAAGAACGATCGAAGCAACCTACCTGGTTTAATGAGAAAACCAAAATCCAAATCAACAACCAAACCCAATGATAGGACACCAAAATTTCTGTTTCTTTGAAGAAACAGACCTCCAAGAATCGGATATCCTTCTTCTTCTTCTTCTTACGATAGATCAAGCTTGCCTTAGGGTTTCCGCGATGCCTTATCTAGCGTCTCTGGTGCTCCACGCGCTTTTATATTGACTTAAAAGGTGCGAAACCGCGTGTTACGCCCTTCTCCAGTTCACCCTCAGTGCCTCGTCCGCTGAGCATGGTTCCCACGTGGCCCCCGCCACTCGTCACAGAACATAACGTTTTGACCTGATCACCCTTAAAAGTTTTTAAAATAACGAAACTACTCTCATTTTTAAAATATTGACACCCTGCCCTACTTTGGCACGATCAATGCCATGTCAGCATCGAGGGGGTATTCAAGCTAAATAATAAAAAAAATTTATTAAAAATATTTTTTATAACGACGTCTTTATAACAAATAAGTTTTGTACAAACTTTGGATATAAATCAATATTAAGACAAATTTTTACCATTCAAAAAGACTAACTTTTCGAATTACTTTATATAACTACTAATTTATATTTACAAACTTTGAATATAATTTTTCAACATATTCTATCATCCCAATGAATAAATCACTAAAATCTTATATATATATATATATATATATAATTGTGTAAAACTTGGTTGCATGTAGCCATTTGCTTCTTCTAACAAAGCTCCTAATATAAATGTTAAAAGTCTACCCTTCAAGAAGTACTTACGAGTGTTTGACATATTCCAAAAAAAATAGTTTTCTTGGTCTTTCCATTTATTACAAATATAACAAACGTGTTGATTCTTATACAAACACAAAAAAAAAAGCCTTGCCTATTCTTAAAGAAAGGTTTTCCCAAGCAATACAAAATACATACATTTGTTGTTGCTACAAACTCAACTTTCCCTTAAAACACCAACAATATCAAACATCTACGTAGGATATCATAAGTCATTTCTAAATATATAAAATTTATAAAAAGTTCAACCATCTTCACCTTATACTTGTCCATTAAACAAAAGATCCTTAGCAGATACCTTAATTGATTATCACAATAAAAAAATTAAAATATTCTTATACATAATAATTTTATCTTTTATTTAAATTTAAAAATTAATCTTCCGACCTCTAATCTACACCTCCCACCAAACAAAAGTTCAGATACTACTAACTCTATATGATGATTCGCAGTGAACCTTTTTTATTTTTTCCTTTGTCACCTGTGTGTTCTCCTTAGACTCTAGTTTTCATTTTACACCAGGGTTGCATTACATAGCCATCAATCCTGAATTTTTTTTAAGCCTCACAAGTATGTAGAATTGTTATTGCATAATAGCATATCATTTTCAGCCATACCCTGCTTTTAATTTCTGAGCTGAAGAAGGTAATTTAACGGTATAAAATGGGTTATTTTTGCACTGTTATGCAAAATTATAATCGTTCTTCAATCCAATCTGCCATAAACCAAATTAGTAGAAGAAGAAGAAAAAGAAAAAGTACATACAAAGATTGTGGATTGGAGAGTACAACTAAACTTGCTTTTTCTAAAAGATGAAATTAGAAAATATGTTTATAGAAAAATGCAATGTAAATCTCATTTTAAATACAATACCATGTTACAAAAATAATTCAAAACACTGTTAAAACTACAAACTGTCGACATGCCTAATACCAAAAAATCTAGTAGCTTTCTTTGATTCCTTCGACGGTGAAAAATCTCCTTTTTGATTGTCAAATAAACCCTAACGGCATAGTAAAAACATAGACTGTGAGAGATTTGTGTTTTCGACTGTGACAGAAACCCTGAACTATAAAAACGGAGCAGCCAATTTACATTGGTTTTTTACCTTTTCCCTTGAGTGGCTAATTTTTCTTAAATATTGTGCTAAAAACGTCTTTAACACAAATAAGATTTGTGCTAAGGGTGTCTTTATAAAAGACGCCTTTAGCACAAGTAAGATTGCAAAAGTAGGATAGACGCGTCAATATTTTATGTAACACCACGTAACTTCGCGAGCAAATAATTGAATAAATGAAGTAAACCATTCTTTAGCAAATAAATAGCGATAAATAGAATAAGAAATAACAATTATTAAACAAGTGCTTAGAAATCTTAGATTGGAGAAATAAATAAAAATATTACGATGCCTGCGAGTGCGTCGATAAAAGAATTTTGAAATTAATGTACAAAGGAAAGAAAAATAATAAAAAAATATATATATTTTGGAAATTATATGATTTAAGCCAAAGAAATAAAATATAGAATTAAGAATTTGATAATTTAAAGGAATATCTACATTAAATAATCATTGATCATGAAATGCTAAGGAATAAATTAGAAAAAAATATATACAATCACAAATATCAATGGTTATCGAAAATAAAATTATAAGTGTCTTTATGGAATGAACTTAGAAAAAAATATAATAATAATAATAATAAATAAATAAATATCAAAGTCAAATTTAAGTTAATTTTGGCGGAAGTTGAGCAAGGGGGAGCGAATGTTCAAGCGAGTGTGGGGGCGGTGATTCGGAGAGGTCGAGAATAGTCGTCGTCATCTATAAAAGGAGAAGAAGGAGGAGGACGGTTGAAGAAGCCGAAATTAACTGCTGCGATGGATGTTAAGTTGAACCAACCGAAGAAGAAGAAGACGTCTGGAGGAGACAAGCTGGTGGACAAACCGTGAGCAGAGGAGGAGAATGATGCTGAGCTGAAACGTCTGTGGGAGAGAAACACAACCGGTAAATAGTGGAAGCATGAGGCTCCGTCTCTGCAACCGAAAACAGAGCTGATTCTGTGAAAAAGAAACGCCCTGCTGCTGTTGCTCACTGGCCGCCGAACAGAGAGGAAGAACGAAGAGGAAGCGGTTGCGCAGCATAAGGGAAGAAGAGAGCAGAGCAGCTTACTGCTGCTGCTGCTGCTAGCGTCGCTGAACTCAAGAAGAAGAAGAAGAAGCCGAGACAGTGAAGAAGGACCAGGGGACGTTGAGAAGAACCAAGCAGAAGGAGCTGCTGCTCGGCATAGGTGGAGAGAGAGGAAGAACGAAAAACAGAGTAGCATAATTTGCTACTACTACTGCTCACTGTGTGCCGAACAGAGAAGGTCGAACGAAGAAGATGAAGATGACGGCAATGAGCAAGAATCAGATATAGTGAATTCTGGGATTGAAACCAGAAAATAGAGGGGCCGATCAAGCTTTTGAATTGACTTTCGTGGTGGTGCTCTCAACGAAGAAGGGGAAAAAAGAAGTTGATTGCTCTGTTTTAGACCAGTTGTGGCTGGTTGTGACTTCCATGGCGAGTTGAACGTGATGAAGTTGCTGAATGAGTAGAGTGCTGCCGTTTCTGCATAGAAGAAGAACGAAGAAAGGAACAACTTGATTCTCTGTTCTAAACCGAGACGCGAACGATGACGAGCTGCTGGAAATTGGATTCGTCGGTGAAGATGTAGAACGTGTAGTAGCTGTTTACAAGTTTCGTTTGAACTAATAACCAGGTTAGTGACTTAATATACTTTAATGACTCAATTTGACTATGATTAGCTGATAAATTAGGATTTAAGGAAGTAGGAACAAATGCTATCATCAGATAACTTAGAAAATTTATGTATTTAATTAAACATCAATTAGAACTAAGTATTAGAAAATACTAAGATCAATTAATAAAGGTATTTTCAATAATCTAAGATAAGTTAGAAAATTTCAAAGATCTAATTGATGAAACTTTAGTAGCTTTAGACAAAGAAGAAATTATTGTAGGAATTCTCATTATTATAACTTGAATTAGAATCATGGATAATTCAAATAAATCAAGATGGATTGATTTGAATAATAAAATTTTTATGACATAATACTCAGGTTTGGAAAATAAAAGATCGTATCTTCAAGTAGATAAATATTTAAATTAGAAAAATAAATAAATAACAACTATTCAAATTAGCACTATAAGTGATCTTAGTAAAACTCTAAGAGTAGCATAAGACTAAGATTTTCGAATTCGAATAAGACTAAGGATTTGACAAAAAGAAGTCATATTGTGTTCGTAATTAAATTAAGTATGATGTAAATAAATTATTTAAATTTCAACGATTAAGTTATTAGAACTTTGATTTTATGATAAGAGCTTCCAAGTAAATTATTAAAGTGAGATTTCAAACTTAGGAAATTTAAAAGACTTAGAAATCATTATAATTAGAATATATGAAATTTAGAAATTAAGAGCAGTTGAAAGTTCTTAATTTATTTAGAAGTTAATTGAACATGAGAATATTCTGGATAAGATTAAATATGAATTAATGATTTAGAGAAATGTTATTTATCGTTGAATTTTAGATATCATAATTCTGGAGTGTCGAACATCTTGATGGAAAGCAAGGAAGCTTGAAGATCAGGAAACTAGGTGGGCGTGACTTCCTTGCTTATTTGTATTATACGGATTTGAGATTCAAAGCATCTGATTGAATAGTTTTAAGTCATTAGAATTTTACTAGGAAATTGATTGAAACTGTTTGACTTCCTTAAATGATGTGTAATGCGTGATGAACTATTTAATTCATGCATAACTAGTTATGACCTAATCTTACATTTACATTCACTAAATTATGGCATGCATGACTAGACAAATGTGTATCTAGATTCCATTGTTTATTTACGCACCTTATCATGTGAACTTGCAAGTATAGTTGGATTATATGTTCTAGTAAAATTGTATGATGCTTGATGTGATTGAAATCATTTGTAAAACGAAAAATATAAGACGATGGTTTATTAAGAATTCACATACCGGTGCGATTGACGAGCCACAAGGAGGATCGTAGATATTCCTACCCTGAGCTACCTGCGACAGCTCGAAGTCTTTGAGAGACTGTACGAGTCTAGATAAATACCCTCTCTTGGATTGTGATACTGAGATATGATTGATTTTAGATGGTACCACCTGAGGCCTCTATGATTATGACTGTATTGCATCAAAGGGAATACCGAGAGACAGTTTCAATCATCTTCTGGTTTTGACTTCGATCAAGATTAAATGAATGTTTGAAACGCCTAATGTTCGAAAGTGTTTGTAATGTTTTGGATTGGGTCTGTATAATGCATGTGATGTGTAGGTTTGATCCACTGAGCTTTCGAGCTCACTCCCATTCTATTTTTCAGGACACTTGTACTTAGAATGTGATGTTCTACGTCAGAAGACTCGCATTCCGATTGGACACCTCATGGGGAGGTCGTGACATAACACGTGAACAGAGCTCCGGTCGAAAATTGGGTGTTACATTTTAAGAGCATGGTCATTTTCACTATTTTTAAAAATATTAAGGGTAATCAGGTCAAAACTCCCAAGAAATATTATCCCTGAACGAGTATAAGGGAAACAAGGGAGAAAAAACATTATCAATATATAATATTTATGCTAGAGAAAAATTTATAATTACTAAGTTTGAAAAAAACTATGTTGCAAAAGATCATTTATTTATAATAATATAATAATTTAAATGATAATTAATTTTTAAATATATATAAAATTAGCCTAGAATACAGTATACAAAAATTAATTATGATTATAATGTTTAAAAAATATTTTTTATAAAGTTATTTGATACCACACAAGGATTTGAAAAGATTTTTTTTAATTTAACTAATTATTATAAATAATTATCTTCAATGTTTTTGTAACTTAGTATTTTATAATCCCTTAATATTTAAAATTTTATAACTTTTAAATCTTATTATGTTCAAATTAATGAAATTATTTAAATATTATAATTATAATTAATATAACCCTCTATTCCTAAAATATATAAAAAGAGGTGTTTATATGGTAAATGTTGTACCAAGGTCAAAATAGAATACAAAGCTTTCCTCCATTTCGATTCTCTTGAGTTTATCTTCTTTTTTTGTTTAATCTTCTAATAGTTTTTTTTTCATTATATAACACGTTATCAGTACGATCACGCTCTTAATAAAAATATTTTGAAGTTCAAATAAACAAGAGCTTTAAGGTGAAAACTTGAAGGCATGTTTTTAATTTGTGAGATTAATTTTTATATTATTATTTGAATGATGCATATCTGTTCTATATATGTAAGATTTAATATAAATTATATGTAATGTCACTAACTAAAAAAATATGTTTCGTAGTTGTGTTTTGTACGATATTCTACATTATATATCAAAAGTCAAAATGTGATAAATAAATAATTTATTAAATATATAATCAATTATTTATATTTTATTTTTTATTTTTATAATATAAATAATACTATAAGTTTTAATTGATAGTAAGTAACTCTTGTCTTAAATAAAGTTAAACATTAGAAGGGGATGAGTTATCCTGTTTTATGAGGTCAATTATTTAAGAAGACTCTGTCTTTTCGTTTTAAAAATGTGATCATTTAAAAAAAAAGATATTTTTTTGTGCTATTAACATACATGTATTATTTCTTATTATTACTATATTACAGTTATATATGCGTATTCATTTATAAATTATATATTGAGGTTAATATATATATATATATATTATAAAAAAATGTTTTTTATGAAGATAAGTGTTAAATTACAGATTTTGATGTATGAACAAAATAAAAATTATTTTAATAAAAAAAACTATTGCCCAAATAGTATTACACATTCCTTGAAATTAATATTGAATTTGTTAGTAATCATTAATATGAATATGAATGTGAATATAATTGCTATAATATTAAAAAAAATATTATAGTGGTAAAGATAATAATATTTCTCATATCATTATAGTTATTGTTTTCAAATAATTAATATTATGCTCTAATATATAAAAAGATTGCAAATTAAATGAGTTTATTTTTCTAACTTGAAAAATAACTTTGAGATGATTTTTTTATGTAAATTAAAATTGTGACTTTAATTATTGTATTAAGTCTATTTAGCTTGGTATAATATTTTGTTTATATCTCCGACTACATAAGAAAATCGCATATATGATTGAAATTATTTTTGTTTATATATTTGAATTAAAGACCAAGGTTTCTATGACTTTTAGGCTCAAAAACTCTTAAAATATTTAAAATTATTTCAATCATATAAATTGATTAAAATATTCTTTTCATACATCTTAATTCATATGAATAAAAGAAAACTTTATGAATGATGTATTCAAAGTTATTTATGGCTTGAAGCTATACAAAAAAAATCAATCAAAATCTTATTATTTTTATTATGGTTGATCGCACTTAAAGTTAATAGTACCAATTAGATACAATATATATATATATTATGATATTTGATTTGATATATTAAAATTACAAAATTTGAAAAGATTTCATGGCATGAAGCTATATAATATGAATAATATTTATAGCTTAAAATTATTAAAAAAATGTTTTAATCATTGATTATTAAAAAAGAGCTTTGTTAGCGAGATTTTCTAGTGCAAAGCTATTAAAAATAAAATTATTAAAATAGAATAAAATTATAACTAATCAGAAGCTATTGCAATATTTTAACATGTGAAAGTTATAATATTCTATATGATTAAGTTTAGCCTCTAGAATAATTGGAGATTTCTAAATTAGCCTAAAGAGTCAATTTAACGGTAATAAGGTATCTTAGAATTTTTTATTTTACTATTTTTAATTAGACAATATCTGATTATTGATTAATATTAATTTTAACATAGACATTTATTTTATTATTTCAATATTTTGATTATTTAATGTTTTTATTTGACTTTTATGTGTTATATGAAATTAATGAGTATTTTGTGAGAAACATTATTGAGATATTTATCTTAATTAAGTTTGCACACGAATTTACAATGTTACTTGATCAATTAAACTAAAAGTTTATTTTGATCATATAGTGAATCATGTAATATTTAAATATTAAAGTGTCATGAAACAATATTTATGTTAAAATATATATTATTTAGCAATGAATATGCTTTCGAAATAACATTAAAATGTTGAAATGTTAAACAAAATGCGAAGATATTACATTTAATATATTCTATATGACATAAATTATAATCGAGATTATTTCAAAAACCATAATTATGATTATATTTGTTATCATTTTCCTGAATTGGAATAATATCATTGTTGCAACAAGTGAAATTAAAGATTATAAAGTGTTCGCATTATTTATCAAATAAATTGATATTTGATGAATACATAGAATATCATGATATGATTGATCAATGTCTTAATAAAAATATGTTGAGATTAAAAATTATTAATGGCTAGGGGTGTTTATCACCCCAATCAACCTGACTGAACCAATCAATAGCTCTTCTTCTTCTTCTTCTTCTTCTTCTTTTGGTGGTCGATAGCTCTTCTTCTTCATCTTTTTTCGGCCGTCGGGAATCCTGCCGCCGAAATCATCACCATTTTTCAGTTTTATTGTTGTGCATATGCTTTGCCGCACATTTTTCAGTTTTAGTTTTGCTTAGTGCCATAAGGCCAACCGATAACCCAACCCGAACCGAATCAAACTGAATTGTTTAGGTTGGTTTGAGGTTTGAGATAGAATAGTTTGGGTTGGGTTTCAAATTTGCAACCCTAATAGTTTGGGTTGGGTTGCAAGTTTGCCCCTAACCTGAACTGATCTACCCACGAACACCCCTATTAATGGCTCCTGAAGAGTGATTAGTATATTAACAAATGCATCATTTTTGTAGTAACAAAATAATGTCTTATATTTTATTAAAATTACTCTTCAAGAGCAATTAATATATTGAGAAATAATTATTTTTAAAAAACAACTTAAAGATTGATAAATAAGTGTTCTTGAAGAATAATTAGTTTTCTTATTGGTTTATTATACTAAAATATAAGGCCAATTAAAATATATTTTGATTAGGAGCAAAAAGTTTGTTAACACAAATATATTTATATTTTAGCATGATTGACCAAATATTTTTGGAACCTCAATATAATGTTTCTATCATGTCATGATTCAGTGAAACAATTTTCTTGTTATTAGGATAAGGAAACCCAATTTTGAGATAATGACATATAAAATTGTTAATTCAATTTGAAGCTATGTAAACACCAATCTCAAAGGAGTAGTTGAAAATTAATTGATAGTTCGTTCATAAGATCAATCAGCTATGTAGATATGAATCTCAAAAGAAAAGTTAAAAATCAATTGATAGCAGTTTGCATGATCAATCGTGTGCAAAAATAAATCAATTAACTAATGCACAAGTTATTTGTGAAAAATGAACAAACCTAAAGTATAATTAACTGGCCAAGTCAAATGACACATATGCAAAATATTTGTAAAGAGGAATAAAATAATAATCCGATTATATGTTCCATGAATTAAAAATTAAAAATTTTATGAAATTAAATAAATTGAGGACATGAGTATTTTGAGACATAAATATCTCATAAAGAGATATATATTGAAAAATTAAATATTCTCTAAAGAAAATAAATTTGATATAAATGTCTAATAAAATGACATAAACATGTCCCGTATGTGAAAAATATTACAAATTCAGTATATGTATGAAATATTAAATAGAAATGAATATTGCCCATGGTATAATATTTTAAAGTGTCCATTGATATTTTATAAAATGAATATCCACACTATAGCTTGTAGAATAATGTTGACATTAAACATAAGCAATTTAAACTCATTAACAAATAATAAACATTTCTATCCCAACACTTAATAGTATATGATTTATTAGATGCAAATAAATATTTTGTGAAAACTAAAAAACAAATGGATCCATGAATTATGATATATTAAAAAAATCTCTGAAGGATTAAAAAAATCCCTAAAGGATTAAAAAAATCTGAAAGATTTAAAAATGCATACTTAAAGCAAATACTTCAAAATATAAATTTTACAATGTTTGACATTATCGTATATATTATTTGATTATTTATATGCATATCTTATAATCATGTTGATTGTTATTAGTGATTACATTTTTACATGTAGATATTATAATTACATTTATTAATTCATATTTGTTATGCATATCCTTATTGTTTATTATTTGAATGTTATGACTATGTGAAGACTAGTGATTTCAAGAAATTTGATACAAAAGATCTTGAAAAAAGAAAAACTTTATCTTGATTTATAGATTGAGAAATTTTCAAGTTGAGTTTTTGTTTATCACTAAAAATTTATTTAGAAAGTTTTATAATTATTTTATATAGACAAAACGTGCTCAATAAGTTTTCAAATGATTATTAAGTCATTTGAAGTTCACATAAATTATTTCATCTTCATGATGAAAAAATTATTGGTCTCGAAGTATAAAATCTTATTGTGACTAATGTACTTATTAGTCTTAAAGTAATATATTGAACATTGTTTTCTTTAATTAAACTACTTACAAAGATGCGACTTTTACTAACTTGAAAATATTAGAATAAAATTAAATATTGTTATGCTATCTTTGAGAAACAAGTGATATGATCTTATATTTTTTAGAAAAGCAAAACAACATCAAAGGTTGCTAAAATTTAGATATTAAGTTTTTATCAGATCCTCACAAAATAAGATCACAAAGATGATCGATTTTCACTTATGGTAATATTGCGATGTCATAGTGATCCCTAAAGCAGCTTTTCTAAATCACTATGACATTTGGCAATCTATGAAATAAGCATGATATATATAGTTGAGATCTATGATCCAACATATTTAGAGATAATGTGGATTATTTTCTATTAAAGCTTGTTTGTCAACATCATATGAATAAAATGCAACATGTATTGCATGGTTACGAGAATGACTTATGGAAAGGTAATATAATCAAATATATTTTATTAAGATTCTTTTTTACACACGAGTTTCAGAAGAATGATAGAATTAATATTCAACAAATAAGATTGAGCAAACATCTTGAAGACTTGTTCGTAAAAGTTATGTCAAGTACAAGATTTAGATGTGATAACTCAAGATATTTCAAGTATAACAATAAAAGAAAATTAGCACATGTTATCATGAGGAAGAGAATAAAGATGAGTTATTGATTAGTGTACTATACTTTTTCTTGCAAAGTTTTTAATAAGACGTCCTAGCAAGAAGCATAAGACTCCAAAAGAATCTGTACTTTGTTTTCTTTTAGATTTGTTTTCCGCTAGGTTTTTTCTAGTAAAATTTTAATGAGACATATTCTCGTATAAAAGACATTCAAATTGAGAATGTTATAAATAATTATTTTGAATGTTATAACTACCATTTAGTACTTTGTAACCCCTTAATATTTAGAATTTTGTAACTCCTAAATCTCATTATTTTTAAATTAATAAAATTATTTAAATATTATAATTATGATTGATGCAACCCCCATTCTTATAATTTATATAAATGAGTGTTTACATTGTAAAAGTTGTACCAATGTTGAAATCAAACTTATTATTAGGGGTGACAATTTGTGACACGACACGAACATGACACGAAGTTAACGGGTTTGGGTCAAAACGGGTTAAACACGATTAGACGTGACTAAATGCGGGTCATAAACATGTTAACCTGATAAACTCGAAAATGACGCGTTTAACACGATTATGCATAAGTTAAGAGATAAACTATAAATAAGTTCATTTAAAATTAATATATTTATTAATTTATTGATAGTGTAATTTATTTATTTATTATTTAGATATAATATTTGAAAATTTTAATATATTTTATATTTTTATTAATATTTTTTATAAAAAATTATTTTAAAAATTAATTATAAAAAGTTAAATAGATCATAAATAGGTACATGATTATAAACATTATTGCGACACGACCCATTTACGATACGACCTGTTTATGACACGACCCGTTTATAATATAAGTGACACGACTCGTTTACGACACGACCCGTTTATGAAACGACTCATTTATGACACGATGACACGAATTGCCACCCCTACTTATTATCGAGAGAATGAAAAACTCTCCCCCATTTTTATTCTCTTTATGGACAAGGTAATATATTTAAAAATCTTTAAATGGACAAGGTAGTATATTCAAAATTCTTTATTTTGTATAGAATAATAACTTATACAAAAATTTTGTTGCTTATAATATTTTTTTCAAGATTTGCGTCAGTTTAGTTGTGCCCAGGATCTAAAAATGAAATATCATAATTTTTTTTAATTAATTTTTAACTTTAAAAGTACATGTGGCATTATACTAAATATACATTTTAAAATTTATATTGTACAAAATAAAAAATTGTTCAGTTGTTCTAAATGTTCATACAAAATCAATAATATATTTGATAGCTAGGAAAATATTTTCTTATAATAAATAACTATACTTTTAGTTATAGTACAAAAGGTTTTTTACTCCTTTAGATTAAAAAAATATATATGGTAAGAAAATGTCATCCCAGGCCAACATCAAAAAATAAAACTTCAGCACTTTTATTAACCAATTAGGAAAAAATAAAACTTTCTTTAATAATTTTATTTTATCATCAACCAAATGCACCTTAATAAAAAAATATATATATGCATCATTTCAACTGAAAAATTTTCATGTCATTTAAAAACAATCATTTTTTGTGTTATAATTAAATGAATTACTGCGAATATTCATACAGTGCACGCAATATGAACTAATTTGCTTGGATATTCAATGGTGTACATAGATGTTCATACATTGTATTATAATTTTATAAATTAATATATTGCATTGTAATAAGTTTATGAATTAATGTAATGTCTCTACCTGTTATAATTGGAATTAATCGAGCAAGAATAAGATTGGGGTGTGACACTTTCATGGTATCAAAACAATTGATCTTAATTCTTAAGAACAACTAAATTAAAATAATATACATACATACATATATATATATATATAAGCAATTACGAAATAAAATATATAATCTAAAAGTAATCATAAAACTAAACAATAGTTAATATTATAAAATATTTAATATAATTTGTCACTTTTATAAAACATTATCAAATAAAATATATAATTTAGAGGTAATCATGAACTAGATAATCCTTATTTACAAGTAAATATATAACTATTATAGGCAAATATATATATATATATATATATATATATATATATATATATATATATGTATGTATGTATTTATTTATTTATTTATCATAGAAGAAAAAATAAAAATATGCAAATGGCAATATCGGTATAGATAGGGGCAAGAAACAAAAAAGAAATGAAAAAGGAGGCCAAAAAGATGTGAATGAAAGAGAGGAATAGTACGAAAAAAAATAATAAAAATCTTGAAAAAGATAAGAACAGATGAGAGAACTTGTAGGAGAAAGAAAGAAAAAATATATATATATATATATATAAAACAATAAAAGAAGATGTAACAGGAAGAATAAGGGAAGAAAGTGGTCTAGGCTGGCAGAAGAAAAATAACAAAGAAGCTAGGCAAGTGACATGCAAAAACAAAAAAGTTGTAAGAGAAAAGCAAGTGATGTGTAAAAGTACAAGGATGTGGATAAGGAAAGTGAGATGGGAGGTTAGATAGATACTAAAGGAAGGAAATAGAAATGAAGAAATATAACAACGAGATTGACTATTGAACCAGTCGGACATGGATACAATAATTTAAAATTTTTTTTTCAAAACAAAATGGTCAAATTAGATAACGAGCTTCGTATTGAAATACTCAGGATGCCAAGAAAACTTAAAGAAAAATAATAAATAATAATAAATAAATAAAGGTAAAAATAATTATAAGAAGAATAAAAATAAAAATATAATAATAATTATAATTATTATTAAAATAATCAACTTTACTATTTATGATACTATTAAAATAATTAATTATTTGATGATTTAATTTTTAATTTTTAATTTTTATATTTTTTTATTAATTATAATAATTAAAATAATCAACTTTACTATTCATGACACTATTAAAATAATTAATTATTTGATGATTTAATTTTTAAATTTTATATTATTTAATAATTATTATTATTTATCTTTATTTATTATTTATTATTTTATTTTTTAAAGTCTTTATTGTTTTCAACATTTTGATACGAAGCTCATTGTCTAATTTGATCGTTTTGCCTTTGAAATAATTTTTTGCAGTTTATGTATGTGTGTCAGACCGATTGAGTAGTCTAATTCTTGACAATGTTAAACTTTTGTTAATTAAAGTTATTTGATACTTAATTATAATTATTTTAGATAATTATTGACTTAAAAAATTGTGACATATTGCTAGGACAATATTACAGTATATTCCCTCAATGCTAGATAAGTAGGTTAGGATAAGAATGATACCCCTAATAATGATTTTATTGCGATATTAGGTTAGATCTATTATATATATGCATGTATTTTATTTCCACCGTGTATATATGTAAATTTCCTTTAAAAAAAAAAAATCATGAATACACAACTTATTAATCACGGTGCTAGTGACATCTTCTATTAGTAACAATTCCATCTTAAATTATGTTTAGCGGCAGATTGTGAAACTTTCCATTGGTACTAGCTTGCTTCTTGTATTAATTTTCGTTTCACTACTACATATGTCTTGCTTTTATACCACGCTGCCTCAATAAATTCAATGTTTAAAAGCAATACTGTCGCAACTCCTTCTCGAGTGATATCACGACTGATAGATAATTTTATAAACATGTCTGAACACTGACACTTCAGAAACTCTATAAGCCTTTATAATCAAATTATCAATTTTATGCAAAAATTTTGACAGAATCTCCTTTAATATTATAATATTTTACAAAATCATAATCACCTAATAAACCATGATTAATATAAAAGCATATATTCATTCTCATATTGACTACGTAACATCCATAACTTGATCTTACAATGCACCTAGATGATAATAGATATATATGTATCTCAAAATACTATAGTCTAACTAATTATTATAATTGACAACGTATTAAGTTCCAAAAAAAAAAACTAGTAATTATTATTTCAACATCTTCTCTTTTTCTTTCATGTCAAAACCTAGAAAAAATAATAAAAACTATGACAAGCAAACAACAAGCTCAGTACATAATCTAACTTATGGTTTCACATAGCCATCATATATATGAAAACATAAAAGGCAAAACAATTTTCAAAGTCACATGCAAATAAAATTAAAATAATATACATATATTATATATAATGTGTAAACATGCATTTAATTTTAACACTATGTAATTGCTTCAAAAACACGAATCATCTTCATCTTTTTTTATATAATAGAGTGAGTCTGCTCCTCATTTACATAAATGAGAAGTGTACTGACCTTTAATTATCTATTTAATATCCTATCCATTTATATATATTTTTTATTTCATATCAAAAATGCGCCAATCAAGATTACCACAATGGTTAATCTTGTAAGTCTGTTCTTTAAGAATAAAATATATAAAAATATTATAATGTCAATAATCTACTTTAATATGTTAATTGATATGCTCTAATACATCAAAACCATCAAGTAAAATTTACATAAACAAGCAATGTTGTATGACATTTTGCGTAGTAACAATTAAATCTATTTTAATATAATACTAATGTCATACATAATATCAAAAATAGAGATTACTTACTAAAATTAACATTTAATTAGTTCGTAATACCAAATTCTAAATTTGGTCTCCAATATACCAATATTATCCGGTCACAAAAGTCATTTCGTATACACTAATCAAATTCAACTCATTTATTTTTATTTTATAAATTATTTTTAAGATATTTATTTCTCATATTTAGTAATGTATATGTATATATATATTTGGCTTTATATATTGGTACACATTTAACCCAAATATTTTTGATAAACTTTAATATTATGTTTTTCCTCATACAAAATATTTTCAAAGCAAAGATTATCTATAAAAAAAGGCTTTTCGATTATATTATTTTATTAATTTTTAAAAATTTTTAAAAATAATTCAATTGGTCAATCACTCACTAAATTTTCTAACGATATTTAAATTTCATAAATTTGGCATCAATGAGTTAGGTTTCTATTCTCTATATTTCTGTAAAATTTAATTAAAATTTTATTAGAGTTTGACATGTTCAAAAACTTTCTCAAAGTCATTCAACTTTCAATATTTATGCTGATATAATTTTATCTTGTCGTAATACTCTAATCTTAGTCATCACTACAAAAGACTAGTGAGAATCGTGTCAAATCCATCGTGAAACACCCGAAAATCTTTTTTTAAAATATTTTTTTCGTGCCTCTCTGTGTCACGTTCTCCTCTGACTCTTACCGTCTACAAAATAGAAAGAACACAAAAAAGGAAGGAAACGAGAAAGGAGAAATTAAAGTTCTCCACTGCCCCATATATGTCATAGCCATCCATAGGCTTTAGCAACTCCCTTTAACATCTAACAGCCCATGGATCTCATCTTTTTCTTATGCTGTGTTTGATTGCTAAGAAATTTTTTTAAAAAAAAATATTATTTTTATAAAAAAATGTTCTTAATAAAATGTTCATAAGAAAATTTTCTCATGGTTATTTGGTTAGACATAAGAAAATTTAATAAAAGTTAGTTATAGGTAATTATTTTTTAAATTAATATACAAAAAATTTTTCTCATGAGAAAATTTTATTTTCTCACTTTTAGGCTGAAAAAATTATGATAAAAAAATGGTGGAGGTGAAAAAATTTTTAAAATTTTTTTCTCACCCTTTTGTCTATCCAAACATCAGAAAATATGATTTTCTCAAAAAAATAAAAATTTTCTCGAGAAAATTTTTATTTTCTCTACAACCAAACACAGCCTTAGTGTTTTTTATTCTTTAATTACTTTGTCAACTTAATAAACTTAACACCCTTTAAACCAACTGCAACCAAACACAGCCTTAGTGTTTTTTATTCTTTAATTACTTTGTCAACTTAATAAACTTAACACCCTTTAAACCAATTTTACAAGCAACGTCCATACAATAAATTATACCTATAATACATCATCTATTGAACTATCTATTAAATTTATTTTTATATTATATTTATTTTTACATATCTATGTTCTTAATATTAACATTATTTTTTAATTTTTATTTGTTTGTAAATTATATTTTCTTGTTTAACGTGACATTATGTACACCAAACAATGAACTTAGACTGTTTTTTAGACTATTCCACTTTACTTTCTGCACAAAACAATTAACTTCTATCAAGAGTTAAATCATCTGGCACAGTGAATTTGGTCTCGTGAATGCATATTCATCTCTCCTAGAATTTCTATATCGACAATATCTATCTATCAAAAGAAGGTGAGCGAAGCTTCAATGCAAATGTACTGTGTTCTGATGGTTCTTTTGTTTTGGTGGGGTTGATGTTATTGGTGATTACACGACCACAACTGAGAAAAAGTATAATGCTTTGGCTTCTCTTCACATTATTTTCATTACTTTGATTCAATAATCAATAGTAAAAAGTAAGAGATATTGGAAATCTGGAATATTTCTCTAAAAAGACTTGAAAG
>JAJIYU010002388.1:0-30480 GCA_030144865.1 Tinospora cordifolia
ATAATAAACATATAAATCTTGTTTCTGGTCATTTTTATATTTATTTAATACTTTTAAAATTTATTTTCACTATTTACGCGTTTAGAATCCAAATATTAAAAATAACTAATGTGATTTATTTTATTTATTTAGTAAACATATAACAAATATTTAAATCATGTTTTCGAACATTTTTGTACTTATTTAATATATTTAAGAATTTATTTTCGACGTGTACGCGTTATAAAAATTTGGTTTATTACAATTACCCGGTCCTAAGCTTATTAGAGTAATCTTAGTTCGGCAAATCACAAACTTAGAATTCCAAGGCACAAATTATCATGCATTACCGAGATATGACATGTGATCATGCAAATAAATTCGACATAACAGAGATTACCAAATATAGTAACTATCATGCTAAATTCCAAATGGTCAACAAGTATGGCATCATAACAAACATATTAAATGTAAATATGTGCATTAACATGGTCCTAAAGAATCATTTAATCAATTAAACAAATACATATCAAATAGTACACATGCATGGTGTTCACAAGTCATCTTGAAACAAAAGTTAGTCACATTTATTATCTACAATGGAGATAATGTGAGTGAGAATTAGGGCTCATTTCCACCTACATTTGACCCTCATATCTTCCTCGACTATTATGTAAAAAACTCTTATCCTCTGAAATTTATTCTAAAAAAATTAATGTATCATTTTTTAGAGTTTTATTCTATATCTTAAACACTTTTATCATCTATGGCCAAAGGTATAAAATAGAGCCCTCTTCATTGTTCCTATCACACTGTTGACCTTATTTCATATGTTGGACTTTGCCAACTCATTTCTAGCCTTAAGGATTCATTAATTATAACTTCTCACGACCATATTACATGTGTTCAAGAACCCTACACACTCAATAATGTTCAACATGCATTCATCGCATGGAAGATATGGATGCACCTTATGTTAGTGCATGTAGCTTTTCATTTCATGAGGGCAAACAAGCACATCAAACTTAGCCTAACCCATATGATATCTTTTCAAAATGATTTAAGGTTCAATGTGAGTATTTCCTACCACTGTGATGGATACGCATATTCAGCACTTAAGTGTGCATAAAACTATGCCCCATTTTCCATGTTTCCCTACATATTTTCCTACCTACATTGTGTCCTACAAGGTCATACCCTAGGATTTTCATTTTCAGTCATCTTCCCCTGATTCTAAACCTTTCTCAAGTGGTCTCAAGGTGATCTTACCATGGTCACATGGTCTGTAACTTTCAGCCCCAATTTCACACCAAACTTCCCACATTTTCATGTGGTTTCATGCACATATGGTGCCCTATTTAGGTCCCCACTTTTGTGTTGTGTTTCCCCTCTAATCCCCCTTGTCTTGTCATATTATTCTTGCTGTTATGAACCTCTAATCCTCTATTATATGGCTTCACATTTACGCACAAGGACTTGCACAAACGTACCTTAAAACACATGTTTTTGGTGTTTTTCCCTAACCAATCTATGTGTGTGTGTGAGGTGTTAGGCCACTATCTCCTTCATAACATTGTGCAATAAGAGGGTGGTTTTCATGTTGGAAACCTCAATTTATTCCCACCTCATTGCTGGTCACACATGAGTGCAAGGTGTAAGTGCCCTAATCTAGGGTTTTTAGGGCTATACCTCATAGTTTACCCTTCTTTTTTACTCTTTCTTTGTCATATTTTTGCAATTTCTTCAACTATAAAAGGAATAAGCAAAATACATTAGGACTATAACACCCTCCTCTCATCTTACTATCATTTTCTAAAATCTTTTAAAACATTTGAGAATATTGTAGTGAAATCTACAGTCATAGTATAAATACAACTTTTATATAATGTATACATAAAACCATTTTAAAAACAAATATGCTTTTAAAAGCACTTAGAAAACTATCATTTCAATTGAAATTAATTTTGAATATGTTTTTCAACATTGACCACTTGTATGAGCATTTGGGACAACCTTCAAGATGGACAACAAGAAAGAGTCTACTTAGAACAACTTGCCTCCTTGAACGAGATAAACCATTCCTCACTATTAGCTCAACTCGTAATCTTCATCTCCAAACAAAACACTCGAAATATAATAGTAATGTTTTTTTTAAAAACAATAAAAGTTTATAGTCCAAAATAACTTTAAAAGAATGAATATATCAACAAAATACCGAGCATATAGCCCTAAAATTCATGATTCAATCCATAATTTCTAATTGATAAATATATGCAAGGCATTAATTAAAATTCCAAATCAACCCAAAATATTTGATAACTCAATAATGAAATCATGATTTTACTAAAATGAATAAAAACATCACCAGGGCCACATCTAGTCCTTATTTCAAATTAACATTTCTAAATTGTCTAATAAATGATAACTAAATAAAATGTTTAGCAGAAAACCAACAAAGTCAATGTTACATCTAAGGGTTTGCCATACGTATGCAAAGAAAAAATAAAGGGGTGAGCTTTAATAGCCTAATGGATTCTCCTAGTCTCATAACAATAATTATATAAGAACAAAATAATGAATACACAAACATTAGACTTAACAATAATATAATAAATATCTACAGTCAATCATGTTGGTAGGAATCGATATTCTTAAGTAGCTTGTTCTAAATCTTGTGCATTCACATTCTTAAAAGTTCTCATTCAAATTTCATATTTTCTTTTTGAAACAATTCTAAAATTCTAGATTACACAAAGCTAATCTAATTTGTTACTAAAACAATGTTCTTAATTTTAGATCGTTAACAATGCCTCCAACTAGCACATTGCCCCAGAAAATGGGTTGTTAACTTCATTTAATGTTATATTTACTGTGTACAAAATCAACATCACCATAATAACTCCAAGTGCAATCAAACAAACTAGTAAAGATTCTATATACACAATATAGGTTCTGCCATGTATAATATATTCAATAGTCAAATAAACAAACATGCAAATAACACTAACATGTCCCTAATTCAACATATATTTAAACATACAACATTGATTACTTAAACTCAGATAATATTGATACAAGTGAAGTTCTTATCCCCATCTCAATTCATGTATTTTCTTACTCTTTGTGTTCCATTTATTGATTTTGACGTGTTTTGATCTATTAAGAATTTTTCTAATTTTAGTATTTTCAAAACTTTCTTTTTCTTTATTTCCTATTTTAGGAAACTTACCATCTTAGGAAAATTTTAATTTTGAAAACTTTATATTTTCAAACTCTATCAATTTTTAGAAAATTTCTATTTTAAGAAAGAGTGATGACCCTTAGTTTGGTGTAATCAATTTCAAGTGTTCAATCGTATTTTTGTAAAAATTACATAACAAATTTTTAAGCCAATCATGCAAAAATTAGGAAATATAAATGAATAGATAAATAATAATAATAAAATAAAGGGTGATTATATATATAGGAAAAAAAAGGTGAGGAAACCCAAAAGAAAAAAAAAGGGAGAAAGGAAAGAAGAAATAAAAAGGGGGGGCTTGACCCAGAAGCATGGGTTAAGTCCATGTCGGTTGAATGGTGCACGGGCCTCAGCTCGTGTGGGACGCAAAGCATGGGCCAGAAAATGCATGGGCCTCCCGGCCTATTCAACTGCATGTGGCGCATGGGCCTCCAGGCCCGTTCGGCTAGATGTGGCGGGTGGGCTGGCCAACGTGCCCGTCACCTTTTCTCCCCCTTCTTTCTTCCCTCTTTTCCTAGTAGCAAACCCATTCACAGCCCTTGTTTTGGGGTCGTGGTTTTGTCATTCGACAGAGCTGTCGGCCAGACCACGTGGGTCTGGCTGACAAGGTTCTTTGCTTGGCTACCCAAGAGCCATGTGGATGGCCATATGGAAATGGTCTTGGCCATGCAAGGATACCCATACATGCAACAAAACCCATCTTTAGGACACATGCACAGTTATTCATCCTCACTTCATCACCTTCGTTCTTCTTCGCCCCAAATCTAAACAAGTTATGAAAACCACCAATAAAGAGCTCTCATACCTATCTCTAAGACCCTGCATTCCCTTGGTCCAATCTCATAGCCATAGGAGAGAAAAATGGTCACCATGTGGGATACTTAACATAGTTGAAATCTAAAGCTATTGGGAAAGTGGCTGGTTTGGATTTTGGAGGAGTATTCTATGGCTATTTCATGATTATTTCTTGAAGTAAAACCTTCCTTCCCTATCTCTGATATATGGATTTCAAGCTTCAATCATTAGAAAATGGAAACCAAGATCATGCTTGTGATTTACAAGATGTTGCAAAGTGGGTTAGTTGCAACCTATTAGAGCAAAAACTGATCTTGGAAGCAACTTGGGGCCAACTTTTGAAGTGGTTAGATGAATCCATTGGAGCTCAAATTTGGAGTGCGTGATCTTGGTACTTAAGGATACAAGAGGGAATAGATTTCTTACCATAATATTTTGTTGTTGCGATTTATCATGCATGTCAAATTATCTTGTTACCTAGGTGGTTTGATACTTAAAAAAATTTAGAGTTGTATTGAGTGCATGCCATGTGTCTGATGATACGTATAAGTAGAATTTTGATCATTTGTCCTCACTAATTCAAATAGGTTTTGAAAGGAAATATTTCTATTTTGAGCTAAACAAATCTTGCTATTTTGAGCTAAAATGTGTAGGAGACCTTGCTGGATATCCCAAAGATAATTTTACCAAGTCTCATCCCAAAATGACATAGGTAAGTAGGTCAACTAAGATGAATGTGACTACTTGTCACATGGAATTCCAACTATGAAGGGAACTGATAACCCACTTAAAAACCCTATCAAATAAAATCTCAAAATCTCAAAATAAAATTTTGATAAATATTTAGGAAGTTTAGATAAATTTGTAAAGTTTTGTATCAATTCGATGAACAGTTTGATCACAGAAAAATTGTAAATATCATTGTGCAATAGGAACTATGTAACAAGAATTTGACTAAGTATAGGAAATTAGGGATTTTGACCAAATTGACCCCATGTTGATTAGGTTTGACCAAAATTCACAATGTTGACCAATTTTGACTGTTGACCAAGTTTGACCAAGTCAAATCTATGTTGACCGAGATCGATTAGGAATTGTAGAAGTAGAATTGAGCCATGTTTCCTAAAGAAAATCAAATTGGGTTTAGATAACATAGATCCAAGCGTTTATTACGAGACTGGCTGAGTGTTGATGAGACACTGGTACATGGGACCCAAGGTTAGTGGTTTAATTCAAATGTTGCTTTAACTTGAATTCTTTGCATAAAACATAAATGAAATGACATGGGTTGGACAGTTTAATCTAATTTGAGCAGAATCAAATGGTTTTGAGATATATATAGCTGTACACTGATAATGAGATGGTAGGCTTAAGGTTTGAGTGTAGGGTCAAGGTGCATGATGTGATTGGACTCAAGGTTCGAGCATTGGGTTAGGCATATGATCAGTGCTCCTAACTTCTGACCCACTCGAGTGATGGTACTTGAGGACCGACCGTGAGTTAGGTATTTGAGGAGTACGCCTAGCTCATGACCCACTTGAGTGGTCAGTACACCGGACTCATGACCGGTTCGAGCAATGACCATAAGGTTGGATTTGACGATACCCCTAGTTCAAATACAATTTTCAACTAGCATGTATTCAAACTATTCTTCTTTAACTGTTGCATTGTTTATAAATGTTTTTACTACATGCGATGTTCTCAAGCATTATTTCATCATGACTGTTCACGCATACATGCTGGTTATAAGTAATATGCTGGACTTACTATTCACTAAGTCATGTTATAATTTAGGCTCACTACTCTACGACTAACATTTTAGGTTCATCGGTGGCTAACAAAGGGAAAGGTGTGGTGATAGCCTAATTTTCTTAGTGGTTCCTTTCCTTTTTCTTGATTTTATTACAGGTTGTTCAATTGTGTATATGTAACTAACGATTAAACTATATTTTTGAAACAAGACAATATATAATATATAAACAACAACCTTTTTTTATGTTTGAAAAGGTTAGTACCTGTTCATGGACTAAATTATTTATTTAGAAAACTTAGAAACTTATAATTTAGAAAAGGCTAGTTTAAAACTTTTAATTTAGATATTTCTTTTTGAAAATCTTAAATACACCTACTAAATGCTGAAATTATACCTAATTTAGAAAATGACATTTTTCAGTACTAAACTTTCTAATTTTAAAAGATTAAAAATTTTCTAATTAATTTTTAACTTATTAAAATTATAATCCTTATAAAATATATTTCTCAAAAACAAAACCTTAAACTTTATATTTTGAAAATATGAATATTTCAAAAACTAAAGTTTTGATTTTAATATTTCTAGAATACGTAACTATATCCATGAAGTAAAAACATAGATATACATAGTTTTTGAAAGTAAAAATCATATTCTTAAATTTAAAATTAAAACAAGTTTAAGCTAAAATAAAGAAGAGGAAAAGAACCCAAACATCAAAATAGGCCATTAGTTGACTGTTTCGGTGTAATTTAAGACTTAAAATAAATAAATAAACACCGAAATGAGTCATTACTTAACTATTTTGCCGTAGCTTCGAGAAAAAATGAAGAATAGAAACCAGACATCGAAATAAATTATTAGTTGACTGTTTTGCATATCTTCAAGATAAGAATGAAATAAATAAACTAAATATTGAAATAAGTCACTAATTTGACTATTTCTGCTTAACTTCGAGACACAATTGAAGTGAATCCAAAATTTAAAATTTAAAAGTTCTAAGTTTGAATTACATTTTTCAACTTGGAATGTCTAAATTGAAAGAAAAAACTCTTGGGAGGGGGAAAAAGGATGGTTAAAGAAGAGAAAGAAAGATTGCTTTGATTTGTTATGTTAGTCGTGAGGATGAGTTAGTGAACATGCTAAAATTTGATTTCCAAAAACATCCAAATTTTCTTATTTCTTGGATTCTCCGTATAAGAATTTCGAGAATGAAAATTTTCTTTTTTTTTCCTTTCTCACACCTTGGTTATATATATATTATAATTATTATTATTTTGCATTCTCCTACTTTGGTTATATATTATTTTTCTTATTTTATTTAGCATGAAATGTTGATCATACTTGCAAAATATTTTAAAGTTTCTCTTAAAAAAACAATTCACTTGTCCACCAATTTTTTTTACATTATTTTAATGATTTTAATTTCATCTTATTTTACAACTGTTTTTCATTCATTTTTTTGGTAATTTTCATAGTCTAAGTTTCAGTTTTAATATTTGCTAATTAATTTGTTCATTTAAAAAAAACTTTTCGTTCTTTAATTTCATTTAACATACTAATTGTCAACCTCTATGGAATATGACTTTATTTAATTTTTCTTTATAATATTTATTTAATTAAATATTTTAAAATCTAAAGTGATAAACATTTTTATATGTGATAGAACTTTATCTCGATTTATTGAATGTTATGTTGTAAAATTTTGAATTTAAGTCAAAATAATTATATTTATTTTTAACATAAGGCACAACTATTATTAATTAATTTAATCATCCTAACTCTTATTATTTTAATTTTTTCTAATCAACTAGTAATGCATTATTTAATTAATATTAAATGTTAAAATTCATAAAATTACCTAGGGTATTACAATCTATTCCCTATAAAATAAATTTTGTTCTCAAAATTTGCAAAATACTTACCTATAGTACTTACATCAAGTTTTTAACAATTTTGAAGAATTCTAGGTACTTTGCCTAATTTCACTTTCTAGCTCCCATGTTGCCTCTTCGACATCATGATGCCTCCGTAGAACTTTTACCAAAAAAATATCCTTTGTTCATAGGTTTTGTACTTTGCAATCTAGGATTTGTAATGTCGTTTCCTTGCATGTGGCATCATCACAAACTTGAATCTCCTCCCAAAAGATGATATAAGAGGGATCGGGTTTGTATGTCTGCAACATGGAAACAAGGAATGCAATATGTATTGAAGGCAAGTGTCTGGTTGACATAGATCGTATGTGTTCTCTTTGACTCATTTGATGATCTTGAAAGGTCCAATATATCTCAATGGTAGCTTCCTTTCATGTTCGAAGCATCAAAATCCTTTCTATGGACTAACTCATACGAATAGCTTATCTTCTTACTTGAATTCTAAAGGTCATTTATATTCATCATCATAGTTTTTCTAATGGCTCTGATTTGTGATTAGTCTCTTCTAGATAAGTTTAACATGTTTGTTCACTTCTTGTATGATCTCTATACTTCAAGATATGATCCTTGATGTCTTTCCAACACGAAAGTGATCTACATGGTCGTCCAAAGAGTGCCTCTTAAGGTGCCATCTTTATATTAGTCTGGTAACTATTGTTATAAGTAAATTCAGCTGGGTGTAAGCACTTGCTCCAGTTGTCCTTGAAGTCCAAGGCTCAAGCTCCCAACACATTTGCTAGAATTTGGATCACCCAGTCTGATTGGTCATCTATTGGTGGATGGAATGTTGTGTTCATCATAAGCTTGGTGCCTAATTCTTTTGGTAAGAACTGTTGGAAGTAAGATAATAAATCAAGAATCTTTATCTTACATGATCGTTTTTAAAACACCATGCAACTTAACGATTTCTTGGACCTATAGTTTTCCTAGTTTGCTAATTGAGTATGTGGCTTGAATCGATAAAATGTGTGTAACTTTAGTTAGTCAATCTACCATTACTCATACCATGTCTTCACCTTTTTGATTCCTCGGGAGTCTAGTGACAAAGTCTATGGCAATGTTGTCCCATTTCCATTCAAGTATCAACAAAGGTTGTAAGAGTCCAAATGAATTTTTATGTTCAACCTTGATTTGCTAACAATTCAAACACCAAGAAACATATTTGGCAACATCTTGGTTCATACCATTCCACCAGTATGTTTTCCTCAAGTTTTGATATAATTTGTCTCCACTGGAGTATAGGGTCTACTTTATCTTATGTGCCTCATCTAAAATGAACTTTTTAAGTTCATTGTTTCATAGAATACACAATTTGTTCTTAAACCTTAAAACATAATTGATCCTAAAATCTATTCCTTGTCCATCGTCGACTCATTTTTGAATTCTAAGTAATTTACAATCACTCTTCTAGGGCTCTTTGATATTTTGGCACAAGTAAGAGTCATAAGTGAGTGCATTGAGAAATATTTCGTTCTCTATTACATTGTACCCCCAAGATCATAATCTTCAATCAACTGATACATCTATCCCTTCTTATGTCTTCCAAGTAATGTTTTTGACTTAAGGCATTAGCTATGACATTTGCTTTGCCTAGATGGTAATATTGTTGAAAATAATAGTCCTTTAAGAATTACACCCATCACCATTGTCTTAGGTTTAGTTCTTTTGGGTATATATATATATGCTTCAAGGATTTGTGACTAAGTAAATCTAAAAATTTTCCTTGAAGAGGTAATGTTTCTAAATTTTCAACACAAAGATCATTGCTATTGGTTCTAAGTCATTTGTGGGATAGTTTTTTTTAGGTATCTTAAGTTGCCTAGAAGCATAAGCTACAACCTTCACCTCTTACATCAACACAATGCTTAGTCCATTTCTTAAGGCATTGATATATAGAACATAACCAATACCACAACGTAAAGTGAGCATTGGAGCTATGGTCAGTCTTGTTTTGAGTTCTAAGAAGGCTTGCTCACATTTATCATCCTAGACAAACTTAATACCATTCTTAATAAACATGGTCATCAATTCCACCAATCAGGAAAATTCTTAAATAGACCTTCTATAGTAACTGGCTAAGCCTAAAAAGCTTCTAATTTTTTAGACCATTTTGAGTTGCTTCCAATTTGGTAAGGATCTACTAAAATGCCTTTTTTGACAACACATAGCCTAAGTATTTTGCGATCTTCATCCAAAATGACCATGTTTGGAGCACATGGTCTATGTTCATTATGTACTAAAAAGCCTTTTTTTTTTAATTTTGCATATAGTGCATTGGTTTTGAGAGTTTGGAGCACATGGTGTATGTTTATTATGTACTAAAAAGCCTTTTTTTTATTTTGCATATAGTGCATTGGTTTTGAGAGCTTGGAACACAGATGGTAAGTGTTCATTATGTTCCTCTAGCGTTCTTGAGTGAATCAAAATATCATCCACAAATATGATCACAAAACAATCGATGTATGGTTTGAAATCCCTCTTCATGAGGTCCATAAAGGTTGCAGGTTGTAATACCCTAAAAGTGTAGGAATTTCCTTAAAAACAAAAAAAAGAGGGGCTGAAGCCCTTATGGCTACTACGGTAGCCATTTGGGTACCGTGGTAGTGCAGTGTGAATGGAAAAAAAATGTGATTTTTTGCATGGATACCTCGATACTAGCTTAAGATACCATGGTACTGCGATTAAATTTTTGGTTTCGAGACTCAAACATTGTACTCTAGTACCAAGATGGGATAATATGACACTGCGATTAAAACTCTAGGAATACAGATGCGATACCGTAATATTGGGATGTGTTACCGTGGTACTGTGATTGAAAAATTAGAGATGGAAGGTCTGTAATGTCGTGATACCATGTTATCTATATATACATATGTGTGTGTGTGTGTGTGTGTACTCGCACAGGGAACCCTATTCGCACAATTGATTTCGTAACCACTCTCCTCTACTCGTAAAATAAGCACTAGCCACCGTGACTCTTCCGTCCTCACACCTCTCAGATTGGTGTTAACCCTTCTGTGGTAGCTATTACACAAACACTATTAGAGGAAAGTGCACAAGCCATGAAGAATGTGAATTGAGGCATCATTCTGGACGAATAAACAAAGGTAAGAGTTAAACTCAAGTGAAATCTATGTAGTTTTATCAGAGTCGTAATATTTAATTGAAGTTGCGAATATTCTTCTATTGAAATAGAGCATTAACCACATCTGGAGTGTTTTGACAAAACAAACAATAGGAGAATGGAAGAGAAGACGGTAAACAGTAAGGTATAATATTGTTCTACCTTGTATATTACATGTTTTAGATTTGTAGCAATACACAGAAAGGTCCCACACATAGGAGAAATGAGGAAAACACAAACGAAGTGAGATCTCTGGAATACCACATGACTACCGTAGTGCTGAACATGGTAACACACCACACACGTGAGAACAACCTCGTTTTACGATGATAACATAGGGATTACCACGGTAACGCAATGACCATTTCATATTTGGACCTTTCACGCATCACCACAATACCATTTCTATACTACAATACTGATTGGTTAATTGACACTATATGATAAATATTTCATACTCTTTTGCATACAACACACCCATTTGACTTGGAAACAATTAGATTATGAGTTCGAATTAGAAATAAAATAAACACTAAGAAATGGTTCAAAAAGGGTTGCAGATACGAGAAGATTGGAATAACATAGCCATAATTTAAGAAGTTGAACGAGGAACATGTGGAAATGACTATACCCTCTCTTTAATATTATTTTTGTCTCAAATGTAAAGCACGGTTATATGTACACCTCTATGAGATTAAAAGCTTGCTAGGTATGGCAAATTGCTTATGGATGTTGTGTACTTGTGATACTTCGATAGCATATTACCTATTTCTATCATTAAATACAATGCTAAGAATATGCCATCTGTGCTATTTGTTAGATAACATGATCTGTGTGACTTGATATGTGATATTTTGTCAAAATGTTTAGTGTATACATATACCGTGATGATGAGATAAATTGTGCATGTTAGTGGTTACTAAATAAAAATAATTAAGATTTTAACCATGAATCGGGGTGATGATACAGATACTGTGGTAGTAGTCTAGTATCATTGTGGGTATTTCCCCACCCTAGGCAAGTGTCAATGCTACTATGGCAATATTTAAGATGGGATTGAGGATCGAGTGAGACCTCACTCTAAAGTTGTGTCATGACGAGGAATTGGTCATCGAGGCGTCACTTCCAAGTGTTCGAACATAGGGAGAACCGAGAAGATTCTTTTCGGTCTTAAAGTCAACTTAAATAATTAAAGTGTTTGAAACACATAATGATTTATAAGTGCTTGCATGTTTTATGTTTGTGACTTTGATAATGTTTGGGATGTGTTGTACATGATCCACTAAGCTCTTGAGCTCAACCCACTAATCTATTTTTTAGAAATCATTGAAGGCACTTGGCTGACAAGTGAAGGAGATAATTTTGTAGTTCAAGTGCACATTTCAGTAGTTGAGGTATGGGAGTAGGATTCCTTTTATCATTTTGGTCTGTCAAGCATGGGATCCAAATTTGATTTATGTTTGGTTGATTATTTATTGACTTTAGTCATGGACCAAGTATTGGTTTATTGATTCGTTTGAACTCAGGTCAAGGGGTCAAAGTATTTTATTCTTTATTAGTTTAATCATATTTTTGCTAGTTGACATGGCATCCCTATGTTTAATCATGCATAATATTATTGTCTATGTTTCCATACTCTAATATTCTATTAGCATGGTTGTGATGAAAAAGAAAGAATATAAGTAATGTCTCGATTCTCAAATATCCAAAGCGGGAGTGACCGCATGATTGACATGTATTATGTCTCAAGTTGAGAGATGAAGATGCCCAATCAGCGGCAAATGTGACAGGATTTGGAGACCGGGGTGTTATAAAGGTGATATCAAAGCCCAATCTATAGTTTGCTAGGAAGAGTTTAGTTAGTAACTTATCAAAAAAAAATCTAGTCTAATGCCAAAGGTGGTACCAGTCTGGGGAGCTATTCACATAGGCTCAATCAGTAGCTCAGTTAGTTCCTCAGTGAGTGGCTTAGTTAGTAAGTCACGAGGTTAAAATGCAAGGCATAAACTATGAATTGCCAGTCCTATGGAGGAGTTCGACAGTAGAGACATTGCATATTAGGGTCTAGGGAAAGACCTTAGGTATAATTAGGGGATTGTCAAGTTAGCATAATGAATTATAAATAAAAGCTTTTACGGTATAAGCTAAAAATCGATAACATGTGAAATGAAACCCTTGATTGGTCACGACATGAGATTGGGAGGATCCTGTATCCTTGGTTTCTACGGGGTACAGGATGCATAGGAATCCAGGGATATGGAAAAATCCTGGACTTAGAGATTGATAAGCCATGTTTGGTGAGTGATCGGTGGCCTTTGGACGAACTTGTTTCCCTAATCTTAGCTGGTATGTAACAGTCAGGTATAGTGGGGCTTGGGGAGCCTTAAACGTCGAGACACTTGCGAAATTTTTTGGGTATAGTGGAATCTCTAGGTGGAAGCCTATTTTGGTGGGCAAGAGTGGGATGGGATGCTTGAACTTTGAGGCATAGGTGGAAACTCAAAATTCCTCTATGCTAGAATATTGTTTGTAATGATATATGTGAATACTTTACTTGCATGCTTATTCATGTACTTGAAATATATATATGTCATGAATCATTTAAATTCTAAGCCCAAATCCTATACCCAGAAATGAACGACTTATTGTGGACTTAGTAACATAAACCAATAGGCGACTAAATTAACAAGAACTTAGAAACATGAATTTAGAGTCATGATAGTACAACGAAATTAATACAAGTTCAATTTAATGTATAAGGGTATTTATGATTGACCTTGTGATGATTGAATGGATCTTTGGTTGTAGATAGATGGCCAAATCCAAGAGACATGCTATGATAAATGTCGCATCTGATGAGATTGAACCCCAGAGGCAGGGAACACAGGTCAATCCGACTAAAGCTTAGGTTGGGGCTGTGTTGACTGCAGAGTTTTGGGATGAGATTATTGGATGGGTCACTAAGCATATCATAGAGTATTGCCCTTTCCATAGATGCAAGCAAAGACAGCATCGGAGCCACAGGTATAGGCTCCACCTCAAGAATGAATTGCGGTACAATGGCCATAGGTTGTAGTTCATCAGCGATCGCAAGAGGAAATTGAGGACAAAGAGCAAAGGGTGACGTTGATGGAGTTATGAAAACTTTGCCCTTTCCAATTTGATGGTATATCTAACAGTATGGCTACAGATCATTGGTACCAAGAGTTAGATGAACACCTGGATGTGCTAGGGGTTACAGGAACCCATAGAGTTGCGCTAGCTACACACCAGCTTAAGGGACCATCTAGGAGTTGGTGGTGGATGTTGAAGGCAGGTTCGAACACCAATGTTCAATACATGAACTAGGAAGAATTCAAAGAGGAATTCTATGAGAAATTCTTTTCAAAGGCTACATTAATGCACATGCAGTCTAAGTTCATCAAATTGACTCAGAGAAACATGATTGTGTTTAATATGAGGTCAAGTTCACTAAATTAGCTAAGTTTGCACCTGAACTGATCAGGAATGAGAAAATGAAGGCCAACAGGTTTGCAGAAGGCCTGAAAATTGAAATTCGCAAGGTAATGATGCCAATAGGGTTTGAAGATTTAGAGGAAAGTAATGAAAAAAGCACTACTAATGGAGCAAGAGGTCAACTTTGAGCAGATTGAGCAAAAGATGAGAAACAAAGACAACAAACCAATTAATAGCAAAGAGTTCCAAGGAACCAAAAGAAACATAACAAGAACCAGCCACCAAGACAACAGAACTAGGGTAGAGTCAACAAGTAGTTGGCTCGGAGAAAAGCTTGCTATAATAGTGGAAAGAAGGGCTACCTTGTGAAGGACTGTCACAACTAAGGACCAAAAAAAAATCTAGGAGTAGAATAATGGTTAGGGCAGGAACCAAGGTGGACGTAGATAGCAGCAAACACAATAGAGGCAACCCCAGCAATAGCAATAGCAAGGCAGATAGAATCACGCCCGAGTGTTTGCTATTGAGGATGGATAGGTGAACCCAACTTTAGCTGTCGAAGGTACATTTCTATTGTTTAATGTTGTTGTTAAGATCTTGTTTGATTTAGGTGCTACTAGGTCATTTCAGTCAGAAGACCTAGTTAGGATATTACAACTAGTGACATTCACACCACTAGAACAATTGTATGTATCCATTCCCATAGGAACTATAGTGGCTGCCTAGAAAACTTGTCCATGTGAGTTGAGATTTTGAGATAAATTGATAACTACCGACCTTAGAGTGTTATCTTTCCATGGTTATGATGTGATACTAGGCATGGATTCGTTAACCCAATACTAGGCTCAGATTAATTGCCTGAGATGGAGAGTTATATTGACTCTACCATTTGGTGAACTAGTGAAGGTCAAAGGGATATGTAGAGATTACCTCGAAGCCTTATGACCGTTATGCTGCATAGTGTAAGGCAGAGTGAGGACTTCACACAAGTTCTAGATGATGATATTAGGGAACCAAAAGTTATTCTAAAGATACCTGTAGTGCGGGAGTATCAAGATGTGTTTTAGATGATTTACCTAGACCAACACCATGCAGACAGGTAGAGTTCAAGATTGAATTGCATCCAGGCAGAAATCTTATAGCCATTCCCCTATAGAATGGCGCCAGTGGAGTTGATCGAACTCAAGTCACAACTAGATGAACTCCGTGAGAAGGTATTCATTAAACCTATTGAATCACCATGGGGAGCTCCTATACTATTCATGAAGAAGAAAGATAGCTCAATGAGGTTACGTGTTGACTATGGGAAGACCAACCAATTGAACATAAAGAATAAGTATCCTTTACCCATGTTAAATGACCTATTTGATCAGTTGAGGGGAGCCATTCATTGCTCCAAGATTGATCTGAGATTAAGTTACCATCAGTTGAGAATAAGAGAGGCAAACATCCATAAGACAACTTTCAGGACTTGATATGGACATTTCGAGTTCATAGTGATGTTGTTTGATTTGACTAACGACTTGCTACATTTATAGACCTGATGAACAGAGTCTTTCGACAAAATCTAGATTAGTTTGTAGTAGTATTCGTAGACAAGATTCAAATCTACTCCAGATAGGAGGTTGAACATGTAGAACACCTGAACACTGTCTTGGGAATACTTAGAAGAAACGAGTTATGTGCTAAGTTCAGCAATGTGAGTTTTGGATGAAGACGGACAAGTTTCTTGGCCATGTAGTTTCAGACAAAGGGATATCAGTCAATTTGGATAAAGTGGAGTTAGTAACTAATTGGAAGTAGCCAAAAACAATGTCAGAAATCAAAAGTTTCTTGGGTTTAGTAGGATACTATTGCGGGTTTATTCAGGACTTCTCCAAATTTACTGAACCTTTGACTAAGCTTACCAGGAAAGGAGGGAAGTTCATTTGGGATGAGAAGTGTGATGAATCTTTCTAAGAGTTGAAGAAGAGGTTGACTTCAGCTCTAATTTTAGTTACCCTAGTCATGATGTTGGATAGATTTTGTATATTGATGCCTCATAGAATGAATTGGGTGTTGTATTGAGGTAAGGGGGGAAATTCATTGCTTACGCCTTTCAACAACTGAAAATCAATGAATAAAACTACCCCACACATGACTTGGAACTAGCTGTTATTGTGTTTGCCTTAAAGATTTGGAGGCACTATCACTATGGAGAGAGATTCGACCTATTTTTAGATCATAAGATCCTAAAGTACATCTATACTCAGAGGGAACTGAATTTGAGACGTCAGAGATGGATGGAATTCCTAAAAGACTATGATTTCCAGCTACACTTCCATCTAGGGAAGGCAAACATTGTGGCTAATGCCTCCAGCGTAAGTTTAATTGGAGGAATGAAGAGAAAGGGCAAATGTAACAGCTCATAAGTAACTATAACTTGAATGTAACTTCAAATGGCAAGCAAGCATACCTATGTTATAATACCCTAAAATTTTATAAGATCGCCATACATTTTACAACAATTTAAACATCAAATAAATAAATAAATAAATATTATTTTAAACCTATGATTGCATGAAATATGTATAAGTAAATGTAGAATAATTATAAAAATGCCATGAAATCATAAATCACGTGAATGTGCAAAAATGGCACATTTACAGTATTGCCGCGGTAATGAAAGTAATTACCACGGTAAATTCGGACAAACCCAGAAAATGAGAAAAAATGGGTCGTTCTGGTTACTACTGTCAGTGACTGCGATAATGACTGATTACTGCAGTAATGTCTTTTATGACGATGGTAATGTCAAGGAAAACCCAAAAAATGCAGAAAAACAATCACGCTGGTTACTGCAATAGGAGACCGCGGTAATGATTTTATGATCGCAGTAATGTCATGATTCTATAAATACGTACTATCTGGACCAAAAGCCCTAATTTCAGTTTTATGCGCCGCTATTTATCTTTTTCTCTCCAAACCCTAATCATGCTATTTAACCTCATTTTTTCTGAGTTCTAAAGGGATTTGAACTCATTCAAACTCCTTTCCACTATTCTCAGGCATAGATTCCTAAAGAGTAATGCTGGAAAAGGGAGAAATAGATTGGGGCTATGTCCAAATTGTTTTAGAAGAGGTAACTCATGAACCCTTACTGGAAATCACATTTTCCCTATTTCTCCTCTACATTTTCGAAGTATAGGTCTAGTTCCTATTGAAAAGAACAGATCATTGGAGGCATTGAGGCATCGTATTGAAGAAGAACAAAGATGGAAAGCAAGGAGCACTAACGTATAGCGATTGTTCTTAGTGTAGATTCAAGTTTTAAGTTCAATATGTATGGATTGGGGCATTAAACACCAGAGGGAACGACGAGCCGAAGAGTAACATGAAGTACAACTTTGCTAGGTAACTAATTAGAAAAAAGCCAGTTTGTGCACTAGTTACCATGGTAACACGGTTGCTAATTTTCACATTACCACAGTAATGAGTTCCTGACTTAGTTTTTTGTTTCGACCTTGTGTACATGGTGGGATGCAAACGTCGTGAGACCATTAGACTATTATTAAACAAGTGAAGAATGTTCCAAACTCATGAACTATAAATGTTTAATGGTGTAGATTGAAGATCTAAGGCGACTATAGATTCACCAATAAGGTGTTTGAAATGCCTTAATGTAATGAAAGTGTTTGCATGTTGTGTATTCTAGTTTGTATAATGTTAGAGATGTGTAGAGATGATTCACTAGGCTCTCGAGCTCGCCCCATTATTTTATTGCAAGTGATCATTGACACTGCAGGAGTAGATCAGCCATTCGATGCAGTCATTCTGGTTACGACCTCACTGGGAGGTTGCCACAGTTTTTGGTTTAATGTTTTATTATTTTGTTGTAAATGAGTTGAACTGGGCATGTGCCCTCCATATTTTAAACTGTCTTACTTGTAAATTTTGATATGTATCAAACTTGGCCATAGGCCTTATTACATCTCTTTTAAAATTGTGTTTTCATATTGAATTTGTAAGTATTTCGAACCACTGCATACATTTTCTTAATGAATCTCATTTTACTGACAAAACTTGTATTTTAAAGGTCATTGTGCATTAAGATTGATTTCCTAACATATTTGAAAGAAAGGCTTTAAAGCACAAAATGAGATAGACAGAAAGAAAACAAATTAAGTAGCCTCCGGCTCTAAACAAATGACTAGAGTCTCGTGTCTTTTGTCGAATGGGCACGCCATCTCTGCGCGAGCCCCAACAACTTTTCACTAAACGAGAACTAGGAGTCGGGGTGTTACATATGTGCAATGGTCTGCCAACCAAATCTCTTGTAGCATATTAGAGATGAACAGAAACATGACAAGTGGATTATGAACAGAAACATGACAAGTAAGGCAAACACACCGATTTCAAAACTGATGCCGAAGGTACATTGAAACTTGGAAATAGATTTTGCGTACCAAAGAGTGGACAGAGTAAAAGAATTATATTGGATGAAGGTCATCAGACTAAGTACATAAAACATCTAGGAGGTGATAAGATACACCAAAACCTCAAGAAAACTTATTGGTGGAGAGGCATGAAAAGGGACATAGCCAAGTATGTCTCTAAATATCTGATCTGTTAGCAGGTGAAGGCCAAACGCAAGAAACCCTCGAGAATGTTGTAACCACTTCAAATTTTTGAGTGGAAGTGGGATAATATTGCAATGAATTTTGTCAGCGGGTTACCGAGGAACTACAAGGGTAAAGATGTAATGTGGGTGATTGTGGATCATCTCACGAAGGTAACTCATTTCCAACCCATCTGATCTACAAATACAATTGGAAAACTGGGAGAATTGTATGTCAAAGAAATAGTGAGCCTACATGATACACCCAATACCATAGTGTTAGATAGAGATTTTAGATTCACATCTCAATTTTGGCAAAGCCTACAAAAAGACTTAGGCAATAGACTCATTATGAGCACTGCCTTCCATCCTCAAACAAATGGGAAATCTGAGAGAGTGATACAGATACTGGAAGACATGATGAGAGCACGTGTACTAGAAATAAAGGGCAATTGGAGCAAATATTTGCACTTAGCAGAATTTGCCTAGAATAACATCTATCAAGAGACTATTTGAATGGCCCCATATGAGGCTCTTTATGGCAGACCCTGTAGATCTCCATCATGCTGGGCAGACTTTGAGGATTATGTACTCACAAGGACAAACCTAGTACAAGAGATGAATGAATAGGTGAAACAAATTCACAAGAGGCTGACTACAGCTCAAAGTAAACAAAAGAGCTATGTAGATGAGAAAAAGGCCTCTAGAATTCTAGATTGGTGATAGAGTATTCCTAAGGACCAACCCTAAGAAAGGGATCAAGCGTTTTGCGATCAAGGGAAAACTATCACCAAGATTCATTGTTTCATTTAAAATACTCAAGCGAGTTGGTGAATATGCCTATGAGCTAGAACTACCAAATAGAATGTCCTCCGTTACAACGTATTACATGTATTGACGCTACGAAAGTATGAATCAGATCCCTCTTACATTATACATTGGGAGGAAGTCGACATCTGGGACGATGTTACTTACAAGGAACCAACCAGTAGAATACTAGATCATAAAGTGAAGAGTTTCATAACCAAGGACATCTCTCTAGTCAAGGTTCTATGAAGACACCATGATCTAGAAAAGGCAACATGGGAATTGGAGAACGAGATGCAGACAAAGTAACCACACATTTTTCACTAGAAATGCCTAGCTGGAGAGCATCATGCAGGTAACTTACCACTTTAATTTTGAGGTTGAAATTCTTTTAAGGGGGCAGTAATGTAATACCCTAAAAGTGTAGGGATTTCCTTAAAAAAGGGGTTGAGGCTCGCATGGTTACCACAATAGCTATTTGGGTATCGTGATAGTGTGGCGTGAGTGGGAAAAATGTGATTTTTTGCATGGATACCATAACACTAGCTTAAGATATCACAATACTTTGATTAAATTTGTGGTTTTGAGACTCAGATGTGATATCACAGTACTAAGACAAGATATCGCTATACTACGATTAAAACTCATCAGTATTGGGACGCTATATTGTGGTACTTCGATTGAAAAATAAAAAATGGAAGGTTTGTAATGTTGTGATACCAAATTATATATACATGTGTGTGTCTATATATATATATACGTATGTATGTATGTATGTATGTATGTATGTATGTATGTATGTATATATATATATATATGTATGTATGTATGTGTATATATATATATATATATATATGTATATATGTATGTATGTATGTATGTATGTATATATATATATATATATATATATATATATATATATATGTGTGTGTGTGTGTGTGTGTGTGTGTGTGTGTGTGTGTGTGTGTGTGTGTGTATGAATGTATGTATGTATGTATGTGCACAGGGAACCTAGTCACATAATTCATTCCATAGCTGCTATCCTCTGCTCATAAAATAAGCCCTAGTCAAACAATTTATTCCCTCTCACGCCTCTCAGATTGGTGTTAACTCTTCTATGGTAGCTATCCACAAACACTGTTAGAGGAGCCGTGGGAAATGTGAACTAAGGCATCATTCCAGATGAATATACGAAGGTAAGAGTTAAATTCAAGTGAAATTTATGTAGTTTAATCACAATCGTGGCAGTAATTGAAGATGCAAATACTCTTTTACGAACAATAGGAGAACCACGTCTGGAGTGTTTCAACAATACGAACAATAGGAGAACGATAGAGAAGAGATGAACAATAAGGTACAATATTGTTCTACCCTATATATTACATGTTTTAGATCTGTAGCATGACACAAAAAGGTCCCACGCATGGGAGAAATGAGGAAAGCAAAAGCGAAGTGTGATCTCTAGAATACCACTTGACTACCGTAGTGTTGAACATGATATCACACTACACACGCAAGAACAACCTTGTGATACTGCAATAACGCTGGGAGTACCACAGTAACATGATAATCATTTCATTTTCGAGCCTTTCACGCACGAAATCATGATCAACAAAATACCATTTCTATATCGCAGTACTAATTGGTTATTTGATACTATAGGATAATTATTTCGTACTCTTTTGCATATAACACACCCATTTGACTTGAAAACCATTAGATTATGAGTTTGGAATATTAGAAATATAATAAATATTGAGAAATGGTTTATAATCCAATAAGGGCTGAAGATGCGTGAAGATTGGAATAACAAAGCTAGGATTTAAGGAGTTGAACAAGGAATAGGTGGAAATGACCGTACCCTCTCTTTAATATTATTTTTGTCTCGAATGTAAAGCATGATTGTATGTTTACCTAGAAGCATGCTAGGAATGGCATATTGATTGTGGACGTTGTGTACCTATGCTAAGAATATGCCATCTGGGCTATTTGTTAGATAACATGATTTGTCTGACCTGATACATGATAATTTGTCAACATGTTTAGCGTATACATGTACCATGGTGATGAGATAAATTGTACATGCTAGTGGTCATTCAATTAAGATAATTATGATTCTAACCACATACCAGGGTAATGATATAGATACTATGGTAGTAGTCTAGTATCATTGTGGGTATTTTCCCACCTTAGGTGGGTGTCAATGCTACTGTGGAAATAAAGGATTGAGTGAGACCTCACTCTTAAGGTTGTGTCATGATGAGGAATTAGCCATCGTGCAGACACAGGGATCGCCGAGGAGATTCCTTTTGGTCCTAACATCAACCTAAACAATTAAAGTGTTTGAAACACCTAATTCTTTTTAAGTGTTTGCTTGTATTATGTTTGTGACTTTAATAATGTTTGAGATGTGTTGTACATGATCCACTGAGCTCTTGAGCTCAACCTATTAATCTATTTTTCAAGTAATCACTGAAGGCATTTGTGTTGACAAGTGAAGGGGACAATTTTGTAGTTCAAGTATACCTTTAGTGTTTGAGGCATAGGAGTAAGAGTCCTTTTATTTGTCAAGCATAGGACCCACATTGGATTTATGTTGGTTGATTATTTGTTGACTTCAGTCATGGGGCCAAGTAGTAGTTTATGGATTCATTTGAACTTAGGCCAAGGGGTCGGAGTATTTTATTCTTTATGAGTTTAATCATATTACTACTAGTAGGCATGTCGTCCCCGTGTTTAATCATACATGATATTATTCTCTATATTTTCGCTCTCTGATATTCTATTGGGATGGTTGTGATTAAAAAAGAATATAAGTAATGTCTCGGTTCTCGAATATCGAAAGTGGGAGTGACCGCACATTTGACTTGAATTATGTCTTGAGTTGAGAGATGAAGACACCCAGTTAGCAGCGATTGTGACAGGATTCGGGGGTTGTAATGTTACACAAGTGCATTGGTTAGTCCAAAAGGCATGACTGTACATTCAAAGTGTCCATATCGGGTTCTAAAGGTTGTTTTTTGTTACATATGAGTCTTTGATTCAGAGTTGATGATATCCAAACCTGATATCTATCTTGGAGAAGTAAGTGGTTCCCCATAACTAGCCAAATTAATCATTAATTCTCACAAGTGGATACCAATTCTTGATGGTAACCTGGCTCAACCTTCGATAATTAACACATAGTCTCACTAACCCATCCTTTTTTTCACAATAAGACAAGCGCTCCCCAAAGTGATTCACTTGGTCGAATAAAACCTTTTTCTCCGAATTCATTCGACTGAGTCTTCATTTATGTTAATTCCACTAATGCCATCTTGTATGGTGACATGACTAAAGGTTTGATCCCCTTTTGGAGTTCTATTTTGAATTCTATATCTCTATGAGGTGGTAATCCTAATAGTTCATATGAGAAGACATGTTGAAGTTCTTTAACTCTAGGTATATCCTTTATGTTTCCATTGGTCACAAATAAGTGTTCCTGGATCATTATTTTATAATCCTCTTTTATAGTATGCAATATGGCAGCCCTTGGGTTTTTATTGGTTTTGTGTATGTTCCCATATATTTTCTTGGTTTCCCCTCATGGTGAAGTCAAAGTCACTCATTTCTTTTGACAATCAATCCATGCTGGTTACTAAGATAATTGATCCATGCCCAAAATCACATCATATCCTCACAAAGGTAATAGAATCAAATCTTCTAGAATTGGTTTATCCTCAAGTCTAAGTTTGAATTGACATTTCTCCCTAATGGTAACCATTGCTCCAATAGGAGTGGCCACGTTCATTTTCTAAATCTAATTGTGATGTGTTTGATTGTACTTTTCTAGCTAGTTTTTCATAAATAGATGATCATGAAGCTCTAGAGTCAAATAGTACATGCACTGTCACATTAGATAAAAGGAAGATACATTCGATGATTGTTGGGCCTTGCACGACATTCATTTGTCTTTCATCTAAGGCATAAGCACGAGCTTGTTGTTTCTATGCCAGCTAAGCTCTGTTCTACTATGGCTCTCAATTTTGATTTTGTCCCCAGGGCTGCAGTTGATGTTGTTGTGGGCATCCATTTTGATTCCTCAAGTTCATTTGGCCATTTCTCTATTGATGTTGTTGAGTGTTTTATGGTTGTCATTGCTGGCCTAAAGTTAGGCATTGGCTAAGTGTCCCTTCTGGTTGCACCAAAGACATAAGCCTACTTTCCTCATCTTGTCGATTTCTATTTGTAACCAAAAAGGTAGTTGAGATCGAGTTCGTTGAGCCTAAGTGGCATGAGGAGCTTGATTGTAAGGTTGGAACTCATTTTGGTTTTGTTGCTTTAACTGTTGTCCTTGTTTTTGCAATGGTTTTTGTTCCATGGGACACTTTTGCCTATTCTGAATGGCGTTTTTCCACATTTAGCCCTCATTCTACCGATTGTGCAAGTTCTACCATTTCTTTATACATTTGTAAGTTCATAGGGATTATCCGCCTCTTGATGAATTTCTCTGCCTCGGCTCATCTAGTTCCGATTTCATTTCTTGAAAACCTCGATAGACGTGTGAATTTGGCTTCATATTTTATGAAAGCTATGTTTTGCTACTTAAGTTGTTGGAGCTCCATTCGCATCTGTCATTGGGTGGTTGGACGAAAAACTTGTCATAAAATATCTCCATGAAGTTGTAGGTGATTTTTTATCTACTTGAACCACTTGTCAGCTTTCTTGCTATCCAATTTTTCCTCAAATGTCTTTGGCCCCATACGTTGAAAGTCTACCACTTGCTCATTGTAGGTCTTATGTTCTTCTCAACAAGCGTTGACATTAGAAAATTCAACAATGATCTGCTACACAACCAATTTTGCGAACTTTGGCATTGCTTCCGTAGTCATGACTATTCCTTTAGTCGACATGACTTGGGGTGGTGGACATGGAGTTTCTTGGCAGGGTGCTTTCTAGTTTTTTGGGATTCTCTAACATCTAACAAGGGTTTCTTAAAATTGATCAAATGATAATCGTGTAGTTTATAATGTTAAAATTTCATTACTCAAGGTATATAATAAAAAAATTTTGTAAAAATAACACGTACAATCTTCTAATGATAAATTTTAATGCTTTATTACATAAGAATTATTCTATTATTTTCTACATAAATAAATATATAATCACAATATTGTCCTTTTCTTTAGAAGTCGATGTCTTTTTGTAATACCCCAAAAAATTTGTACAAAATTCGATTAAATGAAACAAATAAATATTGATCCTTGAAAGTTTTATAAAAATTTTGGGATACAAAATTCTATATATTTTAAATTATAGTCAAAATGAGAAATAAAATTAATTAAGGGAAACTTGTAAAAATTTTAGCGTACAAATGAATATATAGAGAGGTTATGCGCAAATGAAAACATAATGTGATGTTTAAATAAAAATTTCAAATTAGAAGAGTTGTCAAATATTATAATATAGTTTAATATGTGACTAAAAATATACAATAAGTAGAATAATTAAATGATAAATTTTGGGTTACAAAAATTAGCAAGTTCCGTTTAAAAACATTATATAAATAAATGAGAAATAAATTCAAAGTTTTATATACAAAAATAAAGATAAATTAATTCCTTACAATTACATGAAAATTGAGGTGCAATATTATTGTATGGCCCAAATGATAAATGATATTATTTCCTTAGAAAATTCATTCAATTTGCTAGAATTAACAAGTCTCACTTGTTAATTTGTGTCATATGTAAAATAGAAATTCAAGAGAATAAGAAATAAGAGGAAAATAGAAAGTTGCCCCAAAGCATGATCTCATTTAAAAGAAAATACAAAATAGAAACATTTACACACGTAGTGGTGTGTCTCACAAGAATAAAGAAAGAAAGGAAAATAGAAACATTTACATAGTATTGCATCCAAGAGAAAAAGGAAAGATGAAAAATTAGAAGGTCCCAAAACCAAGTTGCTCACATGTGTGTGCATAAGGAAAACAAAATAGAAAGTTCCCTCAAGCTTGGATTTCCCTAATCTTGGCGCACCAACAAGAGAGGAATTTGAAATGTTTCCTTGCCTATTTTGATGCACAAGATAGGAAAATTATAGAAGGAATATGGTCCCAAATCCAACTTTGTATTCACACATGAGAAGGAAACTAAATGAGACTCAAACTGTGTGTTCACAAAGAAAAGGAAACCCTACATGAGCCCACTTGCCAAATTGTGTGCTCACACACAAGAAAGGAAACCCTAGCAGTGCACTTACCAAACCGTGCACAAGTTAAGAAGGAAAATGGCTAGTATTCATACCCTCCAAGCTGTCCCCCTACTGCACATTGAAAATCTATATATTGGCCCCCATGCTCCCATTCTCTTCATCCCAAAGCAAAAGCTGATAAGATCTCTCTTGTTTTAATGAGCACATAAAGGAGAGTAGATAGTTGAAAAATAAAAGGAATGATTAGTGAAAGAGGTACAGTGGGGAGCTCATTTTGTGGAATATAAAAGAAAAAAATGGATAAAGCAAAAAATGTGGTTCTTGGGTGGATAAAAGAGAGCTGAGTTTATCTTCACTCATAAAAATAATAAGGTAAATATCATGAGACCTAGCTAATTAATGAATATGAGTGTGTGTGTGTGTGAGGTAGCACATATCATTCTTACATTCTCTCAACTCAAAAATAATGGCAGAAGAAGGAAATCCATATAAAGAAAACGAGAAGGAGAAAATAGAAAGACAAAGAAAGAAAAGAGGAAAGAAAAACAGAGCATTTTGAAAAGGATTTGTCACTTTGGATAAATTATTTCACCTCTTTTCAATGAAAAATAAATAAATAAAAGTTGTAAGTTACAATTTTTCTAATATAAATTTTAGTAAAAGTGCTAGTCTATAGTGTGACCTAAAAGTAGATTGTATTTTCATTTAGAGTAAAACTATACAATATACATATCATTGTGATGTTGGTTCTACCTTATCATTTATATCTAGACCTGTTGTTGATAGATTAAAACTTAGACTAGTTAGGCCATCCACTTGGCTTATATTAAGTATTGCCACTGGGGAACGTATTGACCCCAATATGATTTGTGAGCATTGTGTGATATCATATCATCGAGTAGAACAATGATATATAACTTGTTTGTACTCATATAGACTCTAAGAATTTATATGATAATTGAAAATTAACATATAGGCGGTATATGTATTGATGATGAAATTTTATTCGAGAGATACAAAAATGTAGGCAATGAAATTTTGGACTCATTGACACCAAAATTATGATTTTCGGAGTTGATAGCATAAATTTGTATTTATGCAATTACAGGAAAATTAATAAATTAATTGTCACACCCCAGACCCCACGCCGGACCTTTCGCAGCTCTACAGTCGAGCATCGCCCGACATCACAGCTCTGCGCGTGTGCCCGCCGAAGCGTCGGGCCGTGTGACTTCATTTTTTTTCCATTTCTATTCCATTCAAGTCAAATAATTTCTTTTCTTTGTTCATTTCAAAACAAAACAATCTCTTTCACGAGATTCATTGTCAAATATACTTTCGATATGTTTTCACATAGCATTCAAAATTATATCACCAAAATTTCATAGGAAATAATACAAAAAAATCAAAGTACCTGCGGAAGCTTTCAAATCTCAAAACATTCGTCTGAAATCATTGAATGCATCACTATTCATTCATAATATTTCAAACCATGAAATATCTGTTCAACATATAACATAAACAAAATAATAGGCTCACAGGCCAACATTTCAAACAGTGTTTCGTAATATAAAATAGTTCTATTTACACACAATGATAACTAGCTAGGCAACAAGCCTATGTTCAAAATACATAAAAACTTAAATAGAGTTCAAAATAAAACATCTCTCTGAAAACTCTCCACTAGCCTTTAGGTCTGTCAATCCTCACTAAGCACCAGGCCCATGAGTACCTGTAAAATAAAAATGGGGTGAGCTCGAAAGCCCAGTGGATCTCCCCTACACATCAATAGCATTATACAAACGAGCATACGAAACATGCACACAGTTTCACATCATTAGGGGCGTTTCAAACATTTAATTGGTTATTGTTGTTGTTCCATATGATTTCATCAGGAATTAACCGAAAGAGTGAACCACCCTCGGTATCCCAATTGTGGTCCTGTACACAACCAAGCACAACATCGTTCTCACACAGACGTCTACCTCTGAGACCACGACCCAAGAAGATATTGAAACCATATGTATGCCATATGACTTTTCCAAATCCTAGGGTCACACAGCCGCTCGCAGTTTGGCCCAGTTTGGGGATACCCACGATGACGTCCTAGTCATTATCGGATAACATCTATGTGATGTACCAGTGCCCATCCATCGCCTTGGTGTGTGGAGTTCTTAATAAACCTTTAATGTTTTTTAGTTTTACAATCATAGTTTTCATTCCACGCAGCATATAGACATGTTTATTCAAAATGCTAACCTAAGCAAGGCAAGCAGACAAACACCAAGCTAATCACAATATCCTAGTACTAGAAAGCGAGTAACCAGTCATCAGGATATCATATCAATCATTCCACCCAAGGCATACATTCCTAGCATGGTACTAAGTACAGGAATTTAAACATGAATCATATTCTGTATCCAAAATCTACATAATACTAAAGAGTGAGGAAGAGATAGTCAACCCCACCTGTATATGTCGGACAAACCCTTACGCGGTTCCTCAGCAGTCACCACTCGTCAAATCTGAAATCAACATTTATAGATTCAATCCCCCGAATCTTCAAAACCCTCAAACTACATTAATAACCATCATAGATTTCCAATCTAGGTCATTCATATCAAATTCCAAATAAAGGGGTTTTTCCAAAATTCGAATTTCTCATTTCACCGCATCAGCATACAAAACTACATTCATTTCCTTCCAAATTCAAAATAGAACATATTTAAAACTAGTCACTACTTCAAAATATGAGTGGATCGAGTTTTATTACCTATCAAAAGATTTGCACCTTTAAAAACCTTTCAAATAGGTAAAATTCCTCTGGATCTGCCAAAAACTACAAATAAACAGTCAAAACTTCTATAATTTAGTCTAGAATCATTAATTCATTGATTTAAAAGGAAGATCTAAGCTTAATTCGCTTCAGATCATTCCGTGCATCAAAACCCCCAAATCACCGATCAACTTTGAAATTTTGATGTTGTTAACCTATGAAAAATGATTTCAACTAGTTTAAGGCTTCAGAATCTTACCTTAGTCACTTAGAATTGCTCTAGATTTGATCTGAATCCTTTTGACTGTCTCCGGACAAAAATTGGATCTTCGGTGACCAGAAAACGGATGCCCCAAAATTCAGATCTTTGTGTTTCGTTTTCGTTCTGTTTTCATTTATCTGTTGCGATTAAAATTGAGATGAATGGCTGCATGAACAGTAGCCGCAGATGAACAGTCCCTATAGTTACTGTTTATAGAAGAAAATTTTGTCCAATTCCCCATTTTTTCTGAAATTAGTTTAATAAACCCCCATAAGTATCTTTTTTGTTTTCCATTTTTTTCTCACTTGAACCGACGTGATTTATTTTATTTCTTTAATAAACATTTAAATCTTGTTTTCGGACATTTTTATATTTATTCAATTTTTTTTAAATTCATTTTTTCTATTTCCAAACTTTAGGTTATACGCATATCTATTTAAAAATCATGTTTTTGAACACTTTAATATTCATTTAATATTATTTATTTTTTATGTGTACGCATTAAAATTTTAGGGTGATTACAATCTACCCCCCTTAAAAGAAATTTCGTCCTCGAAATTTAAATAGAAAGTACCTGTATAATGTGCCCAATTAGTCTGTCCTAGTGAAGAGATCTGGGTACTTCCTCTACATCTCGCTTTCTAACTCTCAGGTCGCCTCCTCCAGGTTATGATGCCTCCACAGGACCTCGATTAGGGGAATGTCATTGGTCTTGAGACTCTGCACCTTACGATCAAGAATTCTAATGGTTGGCTCCTCGTAAGTGGCATCATCCCGAAGTACTACATCCTCCCACTATGTAACATGAGAAGGGTCTAGCTCGTACTTCTGAAGCATCAATACATGGAACACATTATGTATTGAGGACAATCTGTTCAGCAAATCCAACTCATAAGCACATTCACTGACCTGTCTAATGATCTCAAACAGACCGATGTACCGTAGTGCTAGCTTCCCCTTTACTCCAAACTGTCGGATCCCTTTCTATGGACTAACTCTCAAGAGTACTCGATCACCTGGCTGAAACTCTAGGGGTTTCCTCCTCCTATTAGCATAGCTCTTCTGTCTGCTTTGTGTTGTAACTAGTCTCTTCTGGATTTACTTAACTTATCGGTTCATTTCCTCAATCAACTCAGGTCCAGTGAGTACCTGATCCTCAAAATCTACCCAACAAGATGGTGATCTACAGGGTTTGTCGTAGAGCACCTCATATGGATCCATCTTGATGCTTGCCTGATAGCTATTATTATACGCAAACTCAGCTAAATGTACATGCTTGCTCCAATTACCTTTGAAGTCCATAGCACATGCTCTAAGCATATCTTCCAGTATCTGTATGACCCTATCTGACTGCCCATCTGTCTACGGATGAAAGGTTGTGCTCATGGTGAGTCTGCTCCCCAATTCCTTCTATAAGCTCAGCCAGAACTGAGATATAAATCTAGAATCTCTGTGTTAGCAACCCCGCAAGTGTACGGGATTGCAATAGTAATAACCGGTGAGACCGGATATCGTCCTCAGGGAACGTATAAAAATCAACTATCTAAAAGCCCAATTTACTATC
>JAJIYU010002389.1:0-30462 GCA_030144865.1 Tinospora cordifolia
GAACTGACTGCACAGTGTCCCGACAAACTCGCCCGCGAGCCGAGTTTGCCAAGACACTGTTAAGCCTCATGTTTCAACTCTACACTAATCACTATTAGAGTAATCATAGGGAATGCAGAAGAATTTAACACAAAGGACACAATTAAAACTTGATATTTATCAAAATGGGTCATTAAAACATTTGTAGCAATGAGAGTGACTAATCCATTATATACAAGCTTTCTCACCACTATACATAGTTTCTAACCCTCAAAACAAAAAAAAAAGTATGAAGAAAACCTACCAAAATAAAAGAGAGTGCAACTCTAGGCGATGACCACTCCCTTGCCCTTATTTACGGCTGAAGGACCTGAAAAGTTAGAGTAGTGAGCCTAATTATCTACAACGGCCTAGTGAGTAATGCAATCTAATTCATAACTTAAAACAAGCATTCCACAAATAAAACACATGTCATGAATGCATGAACAATAACATTATGCGAATGAATGCAATAGTGAATACAATTTAAATCTATCATGCAGTCGTGCACCTTCATTTGAAAACAATTAAATGGTGAAAACATTCGCAAAACTCTCACTAGCCTCCAAGGCGACTAAAAATTCACTCGAGCGAGTTGCAACAGTTAGGCATATCGTGTTGACTCGATTAGGACTTATTGTCGTTACCGTCAATCATAACGACCCATTCAGGACTTATTGTCGTTGCCATGTTATGACGACCCAATTAGGGCTTATTGCTGTTTCTATATCGTAGGCCCACAGAACCCCCTATGCGGACACTCTGTGCTAGGTGGTCGCTATCGGGGTCATATGAGAGACCGACACAACTTGCCCTAACCCTGTACCCTTGGACCTCAAGACTCTGTGCACTTTTTATTGAAAACTCATTTAAAGGATACATATTCATTACAATATGTAATACCATTTTTATAAATGCACAAAATAACAAGCTTTAAGAAACAAGTTAGAAAACACTACTCAAAGGGATGCTCCTCTCCTGGCGCTCCTCTCACAATCGGTCGCGTCCCGCTAGTACTTGGTCTTGCAAAATCGACGTAACTTCTTAATATTGGCATGAGACTTAACTCAACTCTAACTTTACATCATTGGTCAATCAATGGATTGACCCAGTCACGGATGGTCTACTTATGCTAGTTCAACTTACCTTAAGTTGCTAAGTCAATTTGATCGACCTTGGTCAACCTTGGCCAACCCTAATCAAACCTATCCCTTGCTGACCTAGCTGGTCAACAGAGTCACAAATAGTCAATTCTGGTCCTCATTGAGTCAATTGGGCCAAATTGGGTCAAAATTCTCAATTCCTATCACTTAGGCTCATCTTTAGTTTGTGGCCCTATCTGCGCAACCATTTTTTCAATTTTTCTGCGGGCAATCTGTACATCGAATTCCCACCAAATTTTGTAGATATTTTCTAGACTCCCTAAATATTCTCGAAAATTTTGAATCACAATTTTTGGACTCCATTTGATAGTGTTTTTAACCGAAATATCAGGGTTTGTGTGTTCACAGGTCCCATGTGATAGACAATGACTATTTACCTAATTTGACCTATCTATCCATATTCGAATGCTATAAAATTTGTTAAAAAACTTCTAGACATAGCTAGGGATCACTCCATCAAATTTCAGCCCAATCCACTCAGGTTTGATCATTCAATTCACTTTCAGAATTTTCAGCCGAATTATAGTGATTTGTGGGTTCACATGTCCATCATTCCTTCATGTATTCATTTACCTCACCAAACCTCTAATCTAAGGGTCATTCCTTGCACATGTTGCAATTATGTAGGTCATTCTAAAATTCCCTATCAAGGATTCTTCCAAACAGCAAGCATACATAGGTCCAAAGTTATGCTCCAACATCTAACTAAACAAGTCACATGCATTCCAAAACTCAAGAATTTTCCTAAGTGTTAAACATCCAGCTAACATGGTACTTTTGCAAGTGTACTAAATCATATTCACATAGGCTCAAGGTTAGACTTTTATACTTCTCTATAGCCTCTACTATGAGGCTTTAACCACCTCTGGTTTCAATCCCAAGGGGTGTCCTTAAGTGTTCTAAATATAGCTTCCAATCTGGTTCAACACCTGCTTCTGTTGGCACTGTCGCAATAGTGAAACCACACAGTCAACACCAGTGACTTATAACATGTATTAAATGTTCTAATATCCAGTTTTTACCACTTGAACACTTGAATACACATAATGAGAGGTAAAATGAAGGGTCTTACCTTAGGAGCGAACCTAGAATGGCTCAGGTGTGAGCCTTCCCAAAGTTTTTCCAACTGTTTCTGTTACATAGTTGCAACAATGGGTAGATAACAACTTTAATGGTTCATAAATTATGTGTAAAACCCTATTTTTCATTCTCTAACAATTAGAGGTCAAAGTATACATGGAAATGAAGAGGATGGACAATCTTACCTCCAAAATAAACTGAAAATGACCAAGGATTTGAAGCTCCAAAGGTGGCCTTACATAGACTTTTCTGATTTTTTGGGTTTAAACCATGTGGACAACATCTCTTATAAGGAGTTTTAGCTCCAAATGTTTTCAGGATTCAGCAAATGGCTTGCAGGACTTCGTAGTTAGTATGAGCTTGAAAACAAGCTATGATTCATTGAATTTGGTTGAGAAACAAGGCAGATTTAAGCTTGTGAACAAGGGCTATAGTTGTTGGAATTTTTTGGACTTGTGCTCAAGAGGAGGACTCTTTTGTTGCATGGAGGGTGCTTGCATGGCAAGATGGGGTGACATGTGGCCATTTAGATGGCTTCCAAACTCACATGCTGGCTGCCAAGTTGACAACATTCATTGGCTACATTTGAGGTTGAACTTGATGGCAAAACTATGGAATCAAATACCATGAGCAGCCATGGTTTCATGCTGAAATTTGCTAGAAAAATAGTCTAAAAATGGCTGAAATTCATCAAAAATTCGCACAAGAAGACAAAACAACAAGGGGCCAGGCAGCTGGGGGCGTGGGTCGACCGACGATCTAGGTTCAAAGTCACAGGGGCTGTTAGCCCGCGTGTGCCCTTGCAAACGGGTCGGACCTCCCGCACGGGCTGTTTGGCCCGTGCATCGATTCCCATCCTTTTTTTTAATTTCCTTTTCTTTTCTTATATATATATACACCGAAATTTGCATTTTTTTTTCTAAAATTATTAAAATCTCTAATTCATCATCAAAATGCTTCAATTATACATTATTTCATCATTATTCAATTATTTTTTTTCAAAAATTGAATAATTTCTCTAAAATCATATTTTTCTCCCAAAAATTCTATTTATCCTTCTAAAAATTCCATAATTATTTAAAAAATTCAATAATTAATCCTAAAAATCATTTTCCTCAAGAAAACACATTTTCCTTATAGTCTCATGTGTTTTCTCCTCAAAATTGCATTTTTTCACATTACTCTCATTTTCTTCAATAAATAATTCGAAATTGGAAAAAATTGGAGAAAATTTCGTATATTTTCATTAAAATTTCAGAAAATACATAGAATACATATATGTTGAATCCGTCAATCCGATGTCAAAAACATGGGTCGTCACATACATTATGTTATGAAATGTTAAAAAAAAACCATTAATATAAACATAGCATGCTCGACCATTATAAATGCACTAAATGCTATGTGTAATAATACACTTGGAATGTGAAGTATTTCTTGGATGTCCAAATTAAAAATAAATCATTCCACATCATCTAAGTGTGCCTCATCAATTCCATTCCATGTGTGTCGGTTTCACCAATGGGAAGTGTAAAAGAAATTAGGGGGGTTTGTGGGTTGGGTCGATTTGAGTTAGGGGAAACTCATAACCTAACCCAAACCAAATCATTTTTTCTTGAAACCCAATCCAACCCAAACAATTCGATTCAATTTGGGTTGGGTTGGGTTCTCGGGCTGACTTTTAACATTCTTACCAATTTAAAGAAAAAAAAAAGAATAGGAAAAAATCTTTAAAAATGAGAAATAACATAAATAACCAACATTGACAATTAAGTATCACATAAAAGTCAAATAACCATAACATTTAACTATCAAGTACACACTTTTCCACATAAAATTTATAATCAATAATAATTTTGAAATTACCTTATCAAATAATAATTTTGAAAAAACTAATTAGTTCTATAAACTATTGCGGCTTTGTGTAAATTAAGGTTATTTTCGATTTAGGTCAGGTTAATTTAGGTTGTGGGCATTAAATCTACAACCCAACCCAAATCATTTAGGTTGGGTATTTTAAAACCTAACCCAACCCAAATATAGTAAAACCTAATCTAAACCAACCCAAAAGGTTCAGGTGGATCGGTTTGATCGAGTTAATCGGGTGGATGAATACCCTTAAAAGAAATCACAATGATGTATGTGCATATCAAGAATAGAGAACATTGTGACACATGGACGTTCAAGATAACTACACCACATACATGTGCTTAATTAGATGAACACATAAAGATGTGCCATGCGAGAGATCCTAAGAATGTCCTATATTTACCAAGTGCAACATTTTTGCTCATTTTGATATTTCACCATATGTTGACCCATTCAACTTGACAAATAAAATAAGAATGCTATATTTTGACGCATGTGCACATACAGTGGATGTGTTGTAACACCCCTCCCTCTACCATTCCCTAAAATTATATTTTATTTATTCCCTTTAAAATTGTTTTAAAGATGGAAATCATAGTTTGAATTATCATTTTAAAAAATAATCTTTTTTATGGAAAAAACATTATCCATGGAAAATATTTGTAAGCATTCATTTAAAAACCTTAATGTAATTTTTGGAATCTAGAGAATGAGTTGTTATTTTTATTTCTTTCTCTTATCTCATTCAGTTTCTGTCTTATCTTATTCAATTTAGTTATGTTAATTGTTAAGATAGATCACATGTTATTGAATTTCAAATCATTTTCCATCGGGATTGAACAAGTTTAAAATGCGACAACCCATGTTTTTGGCATCAGATTGACGAATCCGACATATGTGTATTCTGTGTATTTTCTAAAATTTTTAATGAAAATATATAAAAATTTTCCTAATTTTTCCTAATTTTGAATTATTTATTGAAGAAAATGAGAATAATGTGAAAAAAATGCAATTTTGAGGAGATAACACATGAGACTATAAGGAAAATGTGTCTTCTTAAGAGAAATGATTTTTAGGATTGATTATTGAATTTTTGAAATAATTATGGAATTTTTAGAAAAATAAATGAAATTTTTGGGAGAAAAATATGATTCTAGAGAAATTATTCAATTTTTGAAAAAAATAATTGAATAAATGATGAAATAATGTATAATTGAAACATTTTAGATGAGAAATTATGAATTAATAATTTTTAATAATTTAAGAAAAAAATGGTGAAATTAGACATGTATATGTATATATATGGGAGAGTGGGAAATAAAACACAAGAAAAGAAAAAAAAAACAACAAAATTTTGGCGCACAGGCCGAAAATCTGGCTCGGGCCTTAGGTTCGAGCCAGCTGGGCCTACGAGATGGGCCCATGGCCCTTCCCAGGCCACCAGATGAGCGCAGGCTTTGGCTTACGCGAATCGGCCTAGGCACATGGGCCGGCTCGTTTGCTTGGCCGACCCATGCGCCCAACAAGCCTTCCTCCCCTTTGGTTTTGTCCTCTTGTGCAAATTTTTGACGAATTTCAGCCAGTTTTGGATGATTTTTTCAATAGATTTTAGCACGAAACCATGGTTACACATGCTATTTGAATCCATAATTTTGCCATCAAGCTCAACCTCAAATGTAGCCAATGAATGTTGCCAACTGGGCAGACAACATGTGAGTTTGGAAGCCACCTGGATGGCCATGTGTCACCCCATTTTGTCATGCAAGCACCCTCCATGCAACCAAAGAGACCTCTTCTTGAACACAAGTCCAAAAAATTCCAATAGCTGTAGCCCTTGTTCACAAGCTTGAATCTCTCTCGTTTCTCAACCAAATTTAGTGAATCATAGCTTGTTTTGAAGCTCATACTACCACCTACGAAGTCCTACAAGCCATTTGCTGAATCCTAGAACCGTTTGGAGCCAAAACCCCCAAGAGGAGGTGCTGTTCACAAGGTTTAACCAGAAAGGTCTGTGTTGAAGCCACATTTGGAGCTTCAGATCCTAGGCCATTTCAAGCCCATTTTGGAGGTGAGATGGTCCATCTTCTTCAATTTCATATGTACTCTAACCTCCAATCCTTAGAAAATGAAAATTGAGGCTTTACATATGATTTCCTAGCCATTGAAATTGATATCTACTCACTGTTGCAGCTCTGTAACAGAAATAGTGTTGGAGCAACTATAGGAAGGTTCACACCTGAACCATTCCAGGCTGGTCCCTGAGGTAAAACCCATCATTCTATCCTTTGTCATGTGTATTCAAGTGCTCAAGTGGTAGAAACCAAAAAACTAGAACATTTAATACATTTTAGAAGCCACTGTTGTTAACTGTTAGATTCTCTATTATAACAGTGCCGACAGAAACTAGTTTGAGACAAAATTTGGAGCTATATTTGGAATACCTAAAGGCACCCATTCAGACTGAAACCAGAGGCGTTTAGACCTCATAGTAGACGTTACAGAAAGCTATAAAGATCTGACCTTGAGCCTTTGTAAATATGATTTGTTACACTTACAAAAATGCCACGCTTGTTATAGTGCTAGGACTTAGAATAATTTCTAGTGTTCCTTTAAAATGTAGCAGAGAGATTGATAGGATGATAGGCATGATTTTTGTATCACATGCTCCTGATTTAAAGTATCCTTGATGAATGAATGTTTTATGACCTACATACTGCAATTAGACACAAGAAATGACCCATGGAATTGTGTTTTAATGGGGGAATGAATGCTAGAAAGATAGTAGAAATTATGAACCCAAAAAATTCTTGTAATCTGGCTGAACATTCTGAGATGAAATTAACTGAACAAACCTTAGTAGATTGAGCTGAAATTTGGTGGAGAGATCCCTATATATATCGAAAATATGTCTACAAAATTTTAGAGCATTCTGATATGGATAAGTTGATCAATTTAGGCAAACAGTCACTGCCTATCGTAGGGTGTACGGGATTTTTACACTCTCTGTTATTCTACCTAGAAACCCTAGTAAATGATGTTTAAAAATTGTGATTCAAAATTTTGAGGAAGACTTAGGAAGTCTAGAACAGATCTACAAAGTTTAGCGCAAATCCAATGTACGGATTACCTGCAAACAAATCGAAAAAATGGTTGCGCAGATAGGGCCACAAACTAAAGTTGAGCCTAAGTGAGGGGATTGGGAATCTTGACCCAATTTGGCCCAATTGACTCAATGAGGACCAGAATTGACCATTTGGGACTCTGTTCATTGGCTAGGTCAGCAAGTGATAGGTTTGATTAGGGTTGACCAAAATTGATCAAGGTCGATCAAATTGACTAAGCAACTTTAGGTTAGTGAACTAGCGTAAGTAGACCATCCGTGATCGAGTCAATCCATTGATTGACCAATGACGTAGAGTTAGAGTTGAGCCAAGTGCCATGCCAATATTAAGAAGTTACGTCGATTTCGCAGGACCAAGTACTAGCGGGATGCGACTGATTGCGAGAGGAGTGCCAGGAGCGGAGCATCCTTGTGAGTAGTGTTTTCTAACTTATTTCTTAAAGCTTGTTATTTTGTGCATTCATAAAAATGGTGTTACATATTGTGATGAATTTGCATCCTTTAAATGGGTTTTAAATGAAAAGTGCACCGAGTCTCGAGGTCTGAGGGTACAGGGCTAGGGCGAGTTGTGTCGGTCTCTCATATGACCCCGATAGTGACCACCTAGCATAGAGTGCCTGTTGAAGGGGTTCTATGGGCCTACGAGATGGCAACGACAATAAGTCCTGATCGGGCCATTACAATATGACAACGACAATAAGTCCTAAATGGGTCATTATGATTGATGGCAACGGTAATAAGTCCTAATCAAGTCGGCATGATATGCCAACTGTCTACAACTTGCTCGATTGAATTTTAATTCGCCTTGGAGGCTACTGGGAGCCTTAGCGAATGTTTTGACCATTTAACTATTTTCAAATGAAGGTACACGACTGCATGATAGATTTATATTGTATTCACTATTGCATTCATTTGCATAATGTTATTGTTCATGCATTTATGGCATGTGTTTTATTTGTTGAATATTTGTTTTAGGTAATGAATTAGGGCGAGTTGTGTCGGTCTCTCATATGACCCCGATAGTGACCACCTATCATAGAGTGCCTGTTGAGGGGGTTCTGTGTGCCTACAAGATGGCAACGACAATAAGTCCTAATCGGGCCGTCACAATATGACAACGACAACAAGTCCTGAATGGGTCAATATGATTGATGACAATGACAATAAGTCCTAATCGAGTCAGCACAATATGCCTAATTGTCCGTGACCTACTCGAGTGGATTTTTAGTCGCTTTGGAGGCTACTGGGAGCCTCGGTGAATGTTTTCACCATTTAACTATTTTTAAATGAAGGTGCATGACTGCATGATGGATTTAAATTGTATTCACTATTGCATTCATTCGCATAATGCTACTGTTCATGCATTCATGACATGTGTTTTATTTGTGGAATGCTTGTTTTAAGTCATGAATTAGACTGCATTACTCATTGAGCCGCTGTGCACAATTTGGCTCACTACTCTAACGTTTCAGGTCCTTCAGCCATAGATAAGGGGCAAGGAAGCGGTCATCGCCTAGAGTTGCACTCTCTCGTTTGTTTTGGTAGGTTTTCTTCTTACTTTTTTTTTGTTTTGAGGGTTAGAAACTATGTATAGGGGTTAGGAAAGCTTGTATATAATGTATTAGTTACTCCCATTGCTACACATGTTTTAATGACCCATTTTGATAAATATCATGTTTTATTAGGGTTCTTTGTGTTAAATTTCTTCTGCATGCCCTATGATTACTCTGATAGTGTGTGTTGTGGTGTTGAAAGATGAGGCTTAACAATGTCTTGGCAAGCTCGGCTTGTGGACGGGTTTGTCAGGACACCGTGCTAGTTGGTTTGTCCTTTGCCCTAGGGAAGGGGTCCCGACAGCGTTGGTATTAGAGCCTAAGGTTCTTTCCAATTGAGGAATAATAATTGCTATTGACCTAGGGGAAATTCAGAGTAATCGCAGAAGTACAAAAAGAAAGGACCCTTAGAAATGACTTAAAGTAGCAAAGTGGGAGTATGGCCAAAACTTTCTAACTCCTGACTGGCAGAAGGAGGAACCAAGTGAGAGTGGCCATATCACAAGGGGAATCAGACTGCCATAGGGTGTTAGTGAGTTTTAAGACTAAGACTTTGAACCTTGTGGGTTAGGTTATTCCCTAAAGATAGTCGCCTAAATGTCTAAAGTCGCGTTCTGCTCATTTTGGGATTTATAATTGTTAATCATTTTATGCAGACCATGATGCCTTCTCGACGTGGGAGACCACATAGGACTCCAGAGCCAGTACCGCCATCGCTGCCTTTGGTTCACCTTGGCGAGGACGCCATACAGAGACTAGAGGCTTTAATCAGGGCGTCTAATGAGGCTGGTCACACCCAGGTAACCTTATTGAGTGAGAGGCTTGACAGGATTGAGGCCGAGAGACAGAGGGCTAAGCTAGCAGTGCCTCCTGAGCCAGTTATACCCGAGGTTCGGGAGGAGGAGAGGGCTGGAGTTCAGGCAGAGGCAGCCTCAGTGAAACAGGGTGATGACTCCACTCATGACTGCCTCCTGAAGAGGTTCTTGGACCTGAAGCCCTAGGAGTTTCATGTGGATTTGAGTTTGGATGCAACGGAGAACTGGCTTCTCAATATTGAGAAGAATGTTAAGACATTGAAGTTGTCTGAGGAGAATCAGGTGTTATTCGCGATACACATGCTTGGGGATGAGGCTGCGATTTGATAGAGGGCCACTCGGACTATAGAGGGACAGATTACTACATGGGCCTGCTTCTGGGAGCTATTCTTGAGTACTTACGTCCCTAAAGTACAGAGAGAGAGAGCATAAGAAGGTAGAGTTTTTGACCTGACAGTAGGGGGACATGTTAGTTAGGGAGTATACCCACAGATTTTTTCAGTTGGAGGCATATGCGCCCGAGTTAGTGGGCAACTCGAGGGAGAGAGCAGGATTCTTCCGCCATAGGTTGAGGCCCAGTATCAGGCAGGCGACATCGGCATATAGCGAGACTACTCTTGAGATTATACAGAGGCATGCACTGTAGTTTGAGGCAGACGATAGGGATCAGCATCCGATCACCTAGATGGTACAAAGTGCCACCTTGCAGATGCAGCCTCAGTCACAGCGACAGTCGCAGACACAGGGAAGTTATTGCGGTGGGTCCCAAAGAAGCAAATTTCATAAGAAGAGGAAGTATTCAGAGGGATAGTCCAGAGGGGCACAGATTCAGTTGACTATTGCAGTCACACTCGCAGCCACCCCAGTACATGCATACCAGCCGGTGGGACAACCACCGACTCAGCAGGGAGGCCTAGGTAGAGGTCGAAGCAGAGGTAGAGGCAGAGATTCAGGGGGTAGAGGCTAGGGCCAAGGCCAGATTAAGCAGAGGTGTTTGATTACATGTTACCAGTGTGGTCAGCTAGGCCGCAAACGATATTAGTGCCCTATGCCCATTCCAGTTTCCAGTGTACCCACCACCATTACTCAAGAGACAGCATAGGCCATCACCTACCCGGATTCTGAGGCCAAGAAGGCTCTAGTAGAGGGTAACATGTTCCTACTTGATACATCTATCTATGAGTTGATTGATGCTAGATCTACATTGTTTTTTATTTCTGCGCATGCTATAGATAGACTGAGACTTAGACCTGTTAGAGCTTCATCATGGCTCATGTTGAGCACGATAGCAGGGGAACGCATCTACCCCAATCTGATTTGTGAGGGCTGCATGTTGAGGTTTGATGACTTTGAGACTCTGGTACACCTTAGAGTACTATAGTTCTTGGAGTTTGATGTTGTACTTGGGATGGATTGGCTAGTGGCTTATCATGCCTACGTCGACTACTTTGCCAAGAGAGTGGTATTTTAGATTCCAAGACAGCTTGTTACCACCTTCCAGGGTAGTGCTTCCGATAGACTGAGGACCCTAGGTAGGATAGCGACACAATCTGAGATAGGTACACTGGCTAATTTGATCGCCACTGGTGAGGGACCTTCACAGTAGAGCTTAGATGAGAGTCCTATGGTTAGAGACTTTCTTGACATGTTTCCTGACGACTTGACTGGCTTACCTTCCAAACGGGAGATTGAATTTATCATTGAAATCATTCTGGGGACACAACCTATTTTGATCCCTCCTTATCGAATGGCACCTAAGGAACTACATGAACTGAAGGTCCAACTTGAGGAGTTGATGAGTAAAGGTTTTTATTACCCCTAGTTGTCACTTTGGCGTGCTCCAGTATTATTTGTGAAGAAGAAGGATGGGAGCCTCCGTTTATGCATTGACTATAGACAGTTAAATAAGGTGATAGTGAAGAACAAGTACCCTCTCTCGCGCATTGATGACTTATTTGACCAGCTACGAGGTGCCACCGTGTTTTTGAAGATTGATCTGAGATCTGGGTACCATCAACTAAGAGTCAAGGAAGAGGATGTACCGAAGACGACCTTTTGGATTCGCTATGGGTACTACGAGTTCTTAGTCATGCCATTTAGCGTGACAAATGCCCCAGCGATGTTTATGGACTTGATGCAGAGAGTGTTCCATCCTTATCTCGATTCATTTGTCATCATCTTTATCTATGACATACTCATTTATTTGAAGACTAGGGAGGAACACGCTGAACACTCGAGGATCGCACTGCAGACTCTCTGAGATCACTGGTTGTATGCTAAGTTTAGCAAGTGCGAGTTCTGGTTTATAGAAGTCCAATTTTTGGGCCATGTAATTGGAGCCGAGGGAATTTCAGTCGATCCAGCTAAGGTTGAGGCTATTATTGGTTGGCTGAGACCTACCATATTGACAGAGATTTGTAGCTTCTTGGGTTTGGCAGGCTAGTACCATAGATTTGTGCCAAACTTCTTGAGGATTGTTGCTCCAATGACGAAGCTCACCCAAAAGAACATGCCATTTGTGTGGACAGATAAGTGTAAGGAAACATTTCTTGAGCTAAAACGTCATTTGACATTTGATTCAGTTCTTGTGCTACCCGAACTAGGCCATGAGTTGACGATCTATATAGATGCATGTGGGATAGGCCTTGGATGTGTGTTGATGCAAGGCAATGGAGTTGTCCCTTTTGCTTCGCGATAGCTGAAGGTTCAAGAGAGGAACTACCCTGTGTATGATCTAGAACTGGCAGCAGTAGTGTTTGTGCTCAAGATTTGGCGCCACTATTTGTATGGTGAGTGTTTCACACTTTATTTTGATCATAAGAGCCTCAATTACCTACTTTCACAGAAAGACCTTAATATGAGGCAGAGGAGATGGATGGAACTACTTAAGGATTATGACTTTACCATTGAGTACCATCCCGGAAAAGCCAATGTGGTGGCTGATGCGCTTAGAATAGTACGGGTCGAGACTACTTGTGTGGCTAGTCATATGTTTAAAGAGTGGAGGATGATTAATTATGTAACAGTGATGAGTATCCACGAGACTTCGACCGAGACCAGAGTTAGTGCACAGATGAGAGCCCAACCGATTTTGCTTGCTGAGATTATGGAGGTACAACCTCATGATGTTAATTTTATGATGTACCGGGAGTGGGCTGCCGACACTTCTCGTGTGGAGTGGTCGATTGATACAGATGGTGCACTGAGGTTTAGGGGACGACTGTGGGTACCAGATGACCCTCGTCTAAGACAGGGAGTGCTAGCAGAGCTGCACCACTCGAGGTACACCATCCATCTAAGAGCCAATAAGATGTATTAGGATGCTCGACGTACTTATTGGTGGCCGGGGATGAAGTGAGATATTATAGCCTTTGTGTAGAGGTGTGATATGTGCCAACAGATTAAGCCTGAGCACCAGAGACCCGATGGTTTGTTACAACCCTAGACTATTCTCTAGTGGAAATAGGAGCACATTACCATGGACTTTGTGATAGGATTGCCCCAGACGCAGTGGAGACACGATGCTATTTGGGTCATTGTGGATAGACTTACTAAGTCGGCTCATTTCCTTCCGATGCATAGTAGAGATTCGATGGAGAGGTTGAGTTGACTGTATACTCGTGAGATTGTGAGATTACATGGGGTCCCAGTGTTAATTGTGTTTGACAAAGATATTCGGTTTATGTCCTATTTTTGGCAGAGCTTGCAGAATCAGTTAGGGACTAATGTGAGCCTGAGCACAGCCTTCCATCCACAGACTGATGGTCAGTCTGAAAGGGTAATTCAGGTACTTGAGGATATACTGAGAGCATGCATTGTTGATTTTGGTGGTAGCTAGGCGGATCACTTGCCCCTATGTGAGTTTGCATATAATAACAACTACCAAGCGAGCATCGGCATTGCACCTTTTGAGGTATTATATGGTTGACCTTGCCGATCGCCAGCTTGTTGGGCTGAGGTTGGTGATACAACAGTTTTGGGCCATACTTTTGTACAAGAGTAGAATGAGAAGATTCAGCAGATCTGTTAGAACATGAAGATAGCTCAAGACCGACAGAAGAGTTATGTAGATAACCGGAGGAAGGTCCAAGAGTTTGTGGTCGATGATCACGTACACCTTCGGGTTTCCCCTAGGAAGGGGCAAACTCGGTTTGGCATTTCAGGAAAACTCTCACTAAGATATATTGGACCTTTCGAGATCCTTGAGCATGTGGGTCCTGTGGGATATCGATTGGCGTTACCACCTCAGTTAGTGGGGGTATATAATGTGTTTCATGTGTCAATGTTGAGGAAGTACAACCTTGATCCCTCGCACGTGATTAATTGAAGACATATTGACTTGCGAGAGGATTGTACGTATGATGAGGCTCAGTGAATCATAGCTTGTTTTGAAACTCATACTACCACCTACGAAGTCCATCAAGCCATTTGCTAAATCCTGGAATCATTTGGAGTTGAAACCCCCTAGAAGAGGTGCTATTCACAGGGTTTAAACCCAAAAAATCATAAAGGTCTGTGTTGAAGCCACCTTTAGAGCTTCGGATCCTAGGCCGTTTCAAGCCCATTTTGGAGGTGAGATAGTCCATTTTCTTCAATGTCATGTATACTCTAACCTCCAATCATTAGAAAATGAAAATTGAGGCTTTACATATGATTTCCTAGCCATTGAAGTTGGCATCTACTCACTGTTGCAGCTGTGTAACAGAACCAGTGTTGGAGTAACTATAGGAAGGCTCACACCTAAACCATTTTAGGCTCATCCATGAGGTAAAAACCATCATTCTATCCCTTATCATGTATATTAAAGTGTCCAAGTTGTAGAAACCAAAAAATTGGAACATTCAATATGTTTTATAAGCCACTGTTGTTAACTATTAGACTCTCTGTTATAACCATGCCGACAGAAACTAGTTTCAGAACATATTTGGAGCTATATTTGGAATACTTAAAGGCACCCATTCGGACTGAAACCAGAAGCGTTTTAGACCTCATAGCAGAGGTTACAAAAAGGTATAAAGATCTGACCTTGAGCCTTTTTGAATATGATTTGCTACACTTACAAATATGCCACACTTGTTATAGTGCTAGGACTTAAAATAATTTCTTGTGTTCCTTTAAAATGCAACAGAGAGATTGATAGGATGGTAGGCATGATTTTTGAATCACATGCTACTGATTGAAAGTATTCTTGATAAATGAATGTTTTATTACCTACATACTGCAATTAGACACAAGAAATGATCCATAGAATTGTGTTTTAATGGGGGAATGAATGCTAGAAAGATAGTAGAAATTATGAACCCAAAAAATTTCTATAATCTGGCTGAAAATTCTGAGATGAAATTAACTGACCAAACCTCGATAGACTAAGCTGAAATTTGGTGGAGAGATCCTTAAAAATGTCTAAAATATGCCTACCAAATTTCAGAGTATTCTGATATGGATAAGTGGGTCAAGTTAGGCAAACAGTCACTGCCTATCGATGGGTATACGAGATTTTTACAATATCTATTATTATACCTAGAGACCCTAGTAAATGATGTCCAAAAATTGTGATTCAAAATTTTGAAAAGATCTAAGGATTCTAAAACATATTTGCAAAGTTTGGCACAAATCCGATGTACGGATTACCCGCAGAAAAATCGGGAAAATAGTTGCGCAGATAGGGCCACAAACTTGAGTTGAGCCTAAGTGAGGGGAATTGAGAATCTTGACCCAATTTGGCCCAATTGATTCAATGACGACTAGAATTGACCGTTTGGGACTCTGTTGACCAGCTAGGTCAACAAGTGATGGGTTTGACTAGGGTTGACCAAGATTGACCAAGGTCGATCAAATTGACTTAGCAACTTTAGGTAAGTGAACTAGCATAAGTAGACCATCCATGACTGGGTCAATCCATTGATTGACCAATGACGTAGAGATAGAGTCGAGCCAAGTCCATGCCAATATTAAGAAGTTACGTCGATTTCACAGGACCAAGTACTAGCGGGACGCGATCGGTCGCAAAAGGAGTGCCGGGAGAGGAGCATCCCTGTGAGTAGTATTTTCTAACTTATTTCTTAAAGCTTGTTATTCTATGCATTCATAAAAATGGTGTTACATATTGTGATGAATTTGCATCCTTTAAATGAGTTTTAAATGAAAAGTGCACCGAGTCTCGAGGTCCGAGGGTACAGGGTTAGGGCGAGTTGTGTCGGTCTCTCATATGACCCCGATAATGATCACCTAGCGCAGAGTGCCCGCTGATGGCAACGATAATAAGTCCTAATCGGACCGTCACAATACGACAATGGCAACAAGTCCTGAATGGGTCGTTACGATTGATGGCAACTGCAATATGTCCTAATCTAGTCAGCACAATATGCTTAACTATCTGTGACCTACTCGAGTGGATTTTTAGTTGCCTTGGAGGCTACTGGGAGCTTCGGCGAATGTTTTCACCATTTAACTATTTTTAAATGAAGGTGCATGACTGCATGATGGATTTAAATTGTATTCACTATTGCATTTATTTGCATAATGCTATTGTTCATGCATTAATGACATGTGTTTTATTTGTGGAATGGTTGTTTTAAGTTATGAATTAGACTGCATTACTCACTGAGCCGCTGTGGACAATTAGGCTCACTACTCTAACTTTTCAGGTCCTTCAGCCATAGATAAGGGCAAGGAAGTGATCATCGCCTAGAGTTGCACTCTCTCGTTTGTTTTGGTAGGTTTTCTTCTTACTTTTTTTTGTTTTGAGGGTTAGAAACTATGTATAGGGGTGAGGAAAGCTTGTATATAATGTATTAGTCACTCCCATTGCTAAACATGTTTTAATGACCCATTTTGATAAATATCAAGTTTTATTAGTGTTCTTTGTGTTAAATTTCTTCTGCATGCCCTATGATTACTCTAATAATGTGTGGTGTGGTGTTGAAAGATGAGGCTTAACAGTGTCTTGGCAAGCTCAGCTTGCAGGTGGGTTTTTCGTGACACTGTGCCAATTGGTTCGTCCTTCGCCCTAGGGAAGGGGTCCCGACATAAACATTGTTTATTTTCATGGATAATAACATTTCATGATTACGCTTTGCAAATAAACCATTCCAAGGTTGCTCAATTCACGTGTGCCCTATCAAGCTCTTTGTCGTTTCTTCTAGAGTATGCATAAAACTACATATGATTAATTTTTTAATGCATTAAAACAACTAGACTGAAAAGAAGTACATTGAACGTGTTTCTTTAGTAGGCACTTGCATCTGGAAAAAGGAGTGAGCTCTACCAATCCAATGGATTATTCAAATTTACAGTCAATTTAATGGCATAAACAAACATATAATACATTCAACCACTTCAATGCATTAGGCAATACAAGCATTGAGTTATTTTTAGTCAATCGAGATAGGGTGGCCAACCCTAGGTGATTTTCATACCCCTATCCTAAAGAAACTTGTAGGCAAATTACTAAAATTGAGGGTTATGCATTCATATGTTAATCCATCTTGTGGACTAGGAAGCTAACTAAGGCATAATCATTCTCATACATGTAATCAGATAGCTGTCCTTTATGTCGATTGTTATCTTGTTAATTATTATTTATGTCCAGTGATACAACATATTCATGCATGGAATTCAACGATTTCAATAAACACATTGTATTATATCATTCTAAGTAAGGACCATTTGTAGTCTACACATGATTTCATGCAACTAGTCCTATGATCATGGTATCATATACATATGGCTTGACATCACATGTGCATTTCATTTCATAAATTGATAGCATCTTAACAATAACTCATATGCATTTTTTTAAAAATATAGTAGTCTTATATGTGTGAACATGGCATGCAAGATACAAATCTATCGTATAATCAACATTATATCTCACATTCAAATTCAAATATATGTATTACATCTTATAATAATCAAAGGGATGTTTTCAATTACTTCTTAGGCCATTTCATGTTCAACACGTATTCCTTTTAGAAATCGAATGGATTCGATCTTATACATACGCGAGGAGGGTAATCAAAAAAGAAAGAAGATGAGTTCTTCTTATGCAAGTATAGTTAAAAAGCATGTAAATCATAAATTATATCTACCTTACACTCATTCCATTAAAAATAGCAAGTATTTTCAAAGGCTATGTTTTGTTCAGTGTTTGTTCAGTTTCACTTGCATGTATGCCAGTATCGATTTTTAGCTTAAATTCAACAAACTAATTGTCAAACTCAAGTCATTATTTACGTGTATGGTTCACTTTTTGTTCTCTAGAATAAATATTTCAAATCTTTTGAGTATCATACATTTCTTGTAATACCTTGAAATTGTGTCGAATAATTAAAATAAAATAAACCTTGAAAAAACCATGCAAATAACAGTGCAAAACATGTACAATTTCATGTATAAAGGGGTGGGAAAACTGAAATGAAACACAAAAATTTACAATTGAGCAACATTCTGGTTACCGTGGTAATGGAATACACTACTGCTGTTGCGTGTTCCTTAAAAAAAAAAAACCTATGAAAACACTATGTTCTAGCTACTGTGGTAGTGCCTTTTCACTACTACGGTAACGCGAATCAAACATATGCGAAAAGATTATATAAAGTTTTCAAAATGACAATAGGAAACTTCTAATCTATGGGAAACTTCTAAAATCAATACTTGCTAATACTTGTGTAGGAAATAAGTAAACTAGAAAGGAAAGGAGTAAGCAAAGATTGCTACCAAGAAAACAACTCCAAAACTTTCATAAACTCTGTCAGTTTGAACACTATATAAACTCAGCATGGGCATCCCATTCTTCTCACTCAAGCAAGTATGAATCACTTCTCTTCTTGCTCTCCTAACCTTCTTCTTAGCATTCTTTTATTGCTTAGCTATTCCACATAGAAACTACAGTTTTAAGGAGGACAACCCAAAATTCTACATCACAGTAGCAAGAACACACTACTGGGCATTCTTTTGGAGAACCCAAGGATTCAACGAATCAAACAAGGAATAATACCCTTATCTAAGTCTTAAATGCATGAATCATGGTCTAAAAGTGGAAGTCTTTGGATGCCAAGGTCATGGAAAAGCAGAGGGAAGAAATGTTGGTTACTGCAGTAATGATCATCATTACCGCGGTAATGCCTTCATCTTCCTCTATTTTTGCGAATTCTGCTATGATTATCGCAGTAATGAAAATGTTTTCTAAAAATTGCTTTGGTTATCGTGGTAGCCTACCGCACTAATGACACTGCATTCTTGTAACACATACTAATTATCTTGGTATACTACCTGAATAATGCATGTATTACCTCGATAGTGCTTTCGCACTTCCTATTTTTCACTTTTTCGTTCCAATTATTGCAGCAAGTTTTTCCTTTATCGCGGTACACAAACCTGAGACCATACTAAGACTCATCTAGGGTGATATTCTTGCACAATTAAAGGCCATATTAGATAGGAATCATTAGGATATGATTCAAGAATGTTAGAAACACCATGATCATAAAAAATAATGCATTGAATCTTAATCTTTGAAGGTTGAAGGCTCAAATAAGGATTGAAATAACAATACCAAGGACAAAAAGGAACTAAGGCTTTGAAGTCGAGATGATTTCTAGATTTTAACTTATTATTTCGATTCGAATAATATGTGCATCTGTGCATGCTTAGTTTACGAACACGCCTTAAATCTACATGTTATGCTTTAATGATATATCAATGCCTAAAGATATACTATTGATGAATGATATCATGATCTGTTAACATGTTTAAGATTGCTATGAATGATGATTACCATGTTCTGATGCTTACATGTTTATTCATTTGATTTAATCTATTATTATTGTGATTTGTCACTAAAAAAGATTAATCAAGATTATAACCACGTACCAGCACGGTGATGAATTTCATCTTAAGTATTCCAACCCAGATTTGGCTTGCCAGTTACTGATTTTCTTAATTGGAATTAGGTGTATGGCTTGAACCACTTGCCGAATTGTGAACTGTGAACCGGGTGTTCAGATAATCGGTGATGGGTTTAAGTGTTTGCATTTAACCTCCCACCCCAGATTTGGAACACTGACACATATTTCTTTTGGTTTTGACATCAATTGATAACAAGTTACTATTGAAATCACCAAATCTGTAAAAGTATTTGACATGTATGGTTTGTTTGATTGAAATAATGATTTGAATATTTGAGATGATCTGCTAGGCTCTTGAGCTCACCCTTTTTTCTAACATTTTTGGAGACTAATAATTAGAGGCTGCATGGACATTAGAGACTATTTTCAGAGTCTTCTTTTCTAGTTTTGTCTTAATCAAGCATGTTGGCCCCTGCTTTCCTTTTCAGTCTAAAGATGTTTTATTGAATAAGTTCAAAGGTCCTTGTACCAATTATTATTGAAGTTGATTTTTCAAATAATGATATTGATTAACTTCAGTCAATGATTTGAAGGTTTTTTATGTGGAATCTATGTGAGTTGACATGTCAAAAGAAGTTCATATAGTTGGGATAGTGAAAAGATGGAAAGAAAGAAAAAAAAAAGGATAAATGATGCTCCGCCTCTCGGGCGGCCATAGAGGTGGCCATGAATGATGTTCGCACATGATGGTAACGTGCTTGCTTATTATCATTAACTTGAGGGCATTATAGTAATATTGCCCTACAAACTGGAAACTAGATGGTATGGTCCATGAGGGGAAGGTGGGGTATTACAAAGGTGGTATCAGAGCTCAGTTAGTAGAAATACTGGACTAGATGATCTTAACGCCTAAGCGGTGGATGTTGAGCTAGATGTTTAAAGCTCAATCGATAGGTTAGTGGACAAGATTTTTACTTAGATGCCAAAGGTGGTGTCAGAGGTGAGTTAGAACTGTAAGTTGTGCCCTACCCCTATTTTTGTATTAAAATTGTTTTGAATAACAAAGTCTATTTTTTTTAAAAAATATGTGTGTGTATGTGTATATTTTAAATGTTTTATTTGGATACAAAGATTATGAGTTGAGCTAATAGTGAGTAAGTCTTGTCCTAAGTAAAGCTAAACATTGAAAGGGAGATATGTTATCCCGTTCGAGAAGTCTGGTTGCTAAGCATACGTTATCTCATCGCTTGCATGGAGGTTGTCCACTTGCTCATACAAGTGATCAAAGTTGAAGAACATGCTTAAAGTTAATTTCTTATCAATTAAAAAGGAGGAAATATTACAATACAGTGCAAAATGTTTACTATACTACAAAGATGTATCAGAAATTGATGTGGGTTGTTGGTTGGACCGAGGAACCTTTCAGCTAGCATTGAGACTCTAAGTCTAAGAAAAGAACAATAGGTAGAAACGTGTGCGTTAACAAGGGTGGCATAGTAGATCATGAATGATAACTTTTAGGACATAGGTTAAAGACTAAAAATGTGTGAAAACAAAACACATATTTGGTTAGGACACGAGATTGGGAGGATCTTGTATCTCTAGTTTGTACGTGATTTGGGACGTGTAGGAATTTGGGGGGTATGGAAGAATCTTGGACTTAGAGATTAACGAGCCATGTTTAGTAAATGATCGGTGACTTTAGAAGAGTTTGTTTTCCTTTCCTTAGCTGGTATGGGATGGTTGAGTATAGTGGGGTTTGGGAGGCTTTAGTCATCAAAACATTTGCAAAATTGTTTGGATGTAGTGAGATCTCTAGGTGGAAGCTTGTGTCGTCGGCCAAGATTGGTATTAGACACTCGAATTCATATGCTTGGATGGAAGCTTGAAATTTTTCTATGCTAGTGTAACATTGTATGATTTAATGATTGTTTGAATGCAGGCTATGAATATGTATATCATTTGTTTTGTAATCGTGAAACTCAAACCCTGTACCCAACAATAGTAGATGACTTTCAAAATCCTCAAACATAACTTAGAAGAATAAACTAATAGGTCACTGAACAAATCGAGAACCTAAAGACATGAACTTAATGTTATGATAGCATGAACAAGATGAAAACATGATATGATCGATATAGGAAATATAACTGTTATCATAAGTCTAGAAAAACATTTTGTATCCCGAGGATAAGGGAATATGGGTTTGTGTACACCCAAATTGATTTGAATTGAGATTATGAATCTCCATTATGATGCCTTATCGGATACAAAAGTGGCTTTTAACTTTTAGATAATGGAAAGAAGCCAAGGAAATGAGACAAGGGCTAAGAATATTGATGAATTAGGTCAGAAGGATGATGGGTTACTTGTGGCAGTAATAGCTTCCATTGGAGCGATCTTATAATCAGAGATGTTGGCAGAAGTCACTCGACAGGTGGTCGAAAAAGTTATGAGGGCTCTACTTCAGGCTCAGAATCTATCTCTAGTACAGCCACAGCCCTTGCCTCAGGCTCATCAAGCCCTATTGCCAAATGGTCTAATAGTGCCAAACCAAATTGTTACAAAAGACAAAGAATAAAGAAACCTATTAATAGAATTCGAGAAGCTATGTCTGAGTACCTTCAATGGAAAGGCAAATCACATGGAATCTAACGTATGGTTTTAAAAAATGAGCAAACATCTGAACACTTAAGGGGCACCTAGCCCTAGACAAGTAGCATTAGTAGTACATCAGTTCATTGGACCTGCTTATTATTGTTGGGAGATGATCATGAACGACTCTGAGACTGATATCTTGATTATGACGTGGGAACAGTTTAAGAAGTTATTTTATGGTAACTTCTTCTCCATAGCTACGATGAGACAACTATAGTTGGAGTTCGTACAGTTAACTCAGAGAGCTATAACCATGATTGAGTATGAGAGAAAGTTTATTAAGTTATCTAGGTTCGCATCAGAGTTGGTCTGGAATGAGCAGGCCAAGGCCAATAAGTTTGCCGAAGGACTGCAAGTGGAAATTATGAGGCTAGTCATTCCTTTGAGGTTAATTGCCCTCAAGGAGATGATAGTTAGAGCTAAGCTAATTGAAAAAGACATTAACTTTGAATTGACCTTGAAGAACCAAAACAAAAGACCACAGAATGACCCAAAGTTAGGGAATGGGAACAAAAAACATAATTTTTTCCATAATGATGGCAATAAAGCACCCAAACTTAGTAACAAGCACAACCCTATCATGCTAAAGAGGAGCAGAGAGAATAGGACAAGCGACAAGCGTTGTGTTTCCATTGCAACCAGCAAAGACACGTGGCAAAGTTCTATCCTGCCAAAGCTTAGACTCCTCAGCAATAATAGTACAATCAAGGAAGATGACAAAATGGACGTCCTCAAGTTAGGCAAAAGTGTAACATCCCGTCCCCCGAATCTTATCACAAACGTTGCTAACTGAGCATCTTGATCTCTTGTCTCAAGACATGATCATGTGGTCATTCTCGCTATCAATATTCGGGAACTGGAACATTACTTTTTATTATCTTTTCTTTCTCATAACCATCATAATAAAATATCAGAGAGTAGAAACATAAAGAATAATATCATGAATGATTAAACATGGGGATGACATGTCAACTAGAAATAATATGATCATATTTATAAAGAAATAAAATATTCAAACCCCATAGCCTTAGTTTAAATGCGTCATTAAACCAACACTTGGCCCTATGGCCGAGTGATCTGTAACATTGTTTTACATATAAACCTAGTGCCTTACCTCTGTAATTGCTCATAATGGTGTAACTTTTCGAAGCCCTCACTGTTATCGCAGTTTTCCTCTTATCAACGTTCATAGGATAGTTAGAAGAGGGTTGGAACTTGGTGAATTCAATTTAGAACATGCATGGGGAAGAAGGAAAATCGACAGCAGACGACTAGGGTTTGTTGCAGTGCTGAATGATGCATTTAGGATTTTCTGCGCTTATAATGTATAGAACTTCCATTTTTGATCTTCAATCGCAATACTATAGTATTTCTTCCCAATACCGTGGTATTGGAACTATTCCTAACCATAGTATCACTTATGGGCACCACAGTAACATGTCTGCCCCAAAGTTTTGAGTTTTCTTATCGTAGTACCGTGGTCTTGAGTCTCTAAATCGCGTTAGCACTTTGAATTTCCAATTTTCGTGTTTTTTTATCGTAGTACCATAATACCAAAAACCAATACTGCGGTACCCACACAAACATTTTATTTTCCAATTTCGTGTTCACTACCATGGTAACCATTTGGGTATTGCGGTAGGTGGCAAAATTTTTTTTATGAGAGTTTCTAAATCCTTTAAGGTATTACAAAAAGCAATAGCCCTGACAAAACTAGGCCGGAGTTTTTGCTATTGCAAATGTTCAAGAAGATCAAGTCTCTGTAGTACAAGTTACATTTCTATTGTTTAATGTTGTTATAAAACTTTTGTTTGATTCAGGTGCTACCAAATCTTTCATTGTTGAACAATTAGTCGTAAGTTGCAACTAGTAACAAACACCTTGCTTATAACATTAAATGTATCCACACCCATAAGGATAACCGTTACCTCAAAAAGAATATGTAATTGTGACCTTAGATTTGAAGATATGCTGATCTCAACCAATCTTTTTGTACTTCCATTTATGGATACGATGTAATATTAAAGATGGATTGGTTAACCTAGAATCAAGCACATATAGATTGTCCCAAAAGAGGGTAACAGTAACATTACTTTTGAGAGATATTTTTTTGAATCAATGGTGACATGCAGAGGTTACCTGGAAGCCCGATGACAGTTATAATTAACTGCATCAGGTAGGAGAAGGATTTTAAGAAGCTCTTAGAGGAGGACGCTAAAGAACCAAAGGAAATCCTGAATCTAGTAGTGGTTCAAGATTATGCTGTAACACCCAATCCCCGTATTCTTTCTTTATTTGGACATAACCACTATTTTAACAGTGGACTTAACCATATAGGTAGGTCAGGCCCGTATTATATTACAAGTAACTCTTGACATTCATTTTCAACTATCTCATGCCTTGGTGTGATTTAAGAGTGCTTAACTCAAATTTAGAAATAAGTAAGGCAAATAAACAAGAGATAAAGAAATTCAAAATATCTATTCATTATAATTGGAAAGTACATAACTTTCTAATTAATTATTACAGCGAAATTTATCAAAACTTGGCACACATGCCTATATAGGAACTTTATAAAAACAAAGAAACTATCACTATTTGCCACGTCTTCATGCATGTTCAATAAGGGAGGAAGGTTGAGCACATAGCCAGTGGCTCCTTTTTAAACAACCAATTCTCTAATTTAGACTAAAAACACATCTATAATTCATACACTTGCATACATTAGGCGTTTTGAACAATATTTTGTGTATAGTTATGACATAGACTAAAAGAGTTTTCAAGGCCCTTAATGTTTTTAACAAAATACCTCCTTAGAGTGAACAAAGCATTTCTTAGCCAATTTCATTGAACTTTTGGACTTAGGGCCTCTTACCCACCAAATAAGTATTTTGGTCTTCCACTATGTGAACTAGTCACATGAAAAGAACATCCATAGTGACCCACATGTTCACTATAATGGTACTGGTTATTAATCATCATCATCTCACAATTAATCTCATTATCAGGAATCATAAAACAAGAGAAATAAATTTTATAATATAAACAATCAGAAAATCAAGGCATGAATCATCCAAAAATATGCATCATACATTGAAATAAACCTAAACATGGCACTAGGCATGGCATGGATCCATGAATGCTTAAAACATGCTCATGTACTAAACTGAAACTGGAATCATGATTAAATTTCTGAAAATTAAACATGAATGATTTCTGAAAACTAACATGCAATGAACATGGTATTAATCAAAGAAGAAAAGAGGAGGTTTTAGAAGTCACTTCCACCTCAATTGCAAGTTTGATGGAAATCCGGCAAAGATTCTTCCTCAATCAAGCACTTCAAGAATTTCAAACACTTTTAGTAAAGAAAATAAAGCTAAAATCCTAACTTTTCACTGAAAAATAAACCAAGAACACAAGAGAGTGACAAGGGGTTGCCAAGAGGAAGGCTAGAACAAGCAAGAGGAAATCTCAACTCTTTGCTTTGGGGTGAGAGGAATGAGAGCATTGGAGGGTTTATATAGATTTTAAAGAGCACCTAGGGGACGATTTGGGCAGCTTGGGCAACTCACAAGTTGGACAACATTCCAAACACACAAGAGACGATTTGCATTGGAATGACAAGTGTGCTCATGGGACCACTAATGTTTTCTATTAATGTATGAGATTCTCTTTTTTGCTTTCTTAATTAAATGAGAGAATAATTTCAGTCTTGGGTTCTATTCTAATTCAATTGGGACGTCCTAGATAAAATTTAATTTGGGACTTAGTAACTTTCCTAGAAAATTCTTTGCTTGGCCATCACACAAATCACATAGGAAATGCTTCTAATTTGACATTTTTTGATTAGGGAATTGTTTGCAATTCTTTTTCTTGGACGTCAAGCATGGAGAGTACAAAATTAGACTTGAGGGGACATAAGATCATGGTCTTAAGAATCCTAGGAAACTCTCTTAATTAGCTCATATCCAAAGTTGGCGCCCCATATGAGATATTCACCTAGATTTGGCGCCTAAATGGGAGAAGGAAACTTTCCTTCTTGGTTTCTTGTGTGCATGCATGGATGACTAGTGTTTGTGTGTGTCTTGTTCACATTTTGGACACTTCTAATTTGGTTTCTTCACATGTATGTACACTCTTACACACACATATGGGCCGATTTTTCATAATAAGGCATGAGTACATATGATCATGGTGTTCCACCCATGTGACTTGCACATGTTTAGGGGTGGCCATGTATTCATGGTCCACATGAATTTAATAAAAATTCTTATATCATTATTTACTAAAAATTAAGGCCTTTAACATATATTTTTGTGTTCATATTTAAATAATGCACATTTTCAAACTATCATTTGGCTAGAGAGATCTTCATTTCATTTACTTTCCTAATTTAGACACCACTTAAGGGTATTAGGTAAATGAAACCCTAATTTTGGCCAATTGAGCTGATTTTTGGATAAGTTGTCTATTTGATTAGTTCATGTCATCTCATATCATTTTAGGTCATTTTAAGGTCTTAAGATTCACTAAAAATGGTGTTTTGGACCTATTAAATTTATCCCTGAAATGGACCCATTTTTATTTCTTACCCAAATTCAATCAAATGAAATTGAATTGTTTCATTTTATTTAGTACAAGATTATAGGGTATTACAACCTACCCTTCTTAAAAAAATTTAGTCCTCAAAATTTGTACAAAATCAAAAATTTCTAGTGAACAAGTGTGGGTATTTGGCCTTCATTTCGCTCTCCAGTTCCCATGTAGTTTCTTCGACACCATGATGCTTCCACAACACTTTAACTAAGGGAATATTCATAGTTCTTAGGATTTGCACTTTGTGGTCAAGGATTCTAACAGTTGTTTCTTCGTATGTGGGATCATCCTGAACGTTCACTTCCTCCCAGTAGATGATGTGAGAGGGGTCTGGTTCATATTTTCTCAACTTGGACATATGAAACACATTATGAACCAAAGCACATTCCTCGATTCTTCAAAGTATTTCAAAAGATTCGACAAATCTTGGTGATAACTTCCCTTTGAACCCGAACCTCTTGATGCCCTTTGAAGGACTGATTCTTAGAAACACCTTATCCCCCACTTGGAGTTCTAGTGGTCTCCTTCTTTTGTCAACATAACTCTTTTGATGACTCTAAGCTGTAATCAACCTCTTCTGGATTAGTTTAACTTGGTTGTTCATTTCTTCCACCAAGTTTGGCCTAGTCAACACATTTTCTTCAAGCTTAGCCCAATAGGTAGATGATTTGTAGGGTCTTTTGTAAAGAGCCTCGAATGGAGCCATCTTAATACTTGCCTTATAATTGTTGTTATAGGCAAATTTCGCCAAGTGTAAGTGCCTGCTCTAGTTTCCTTTAAAGTCTAGAGCACAGGATCTCAACATATCTTCTAAGGTCTGGATAAACTCTCTTAGACTGCTCATTTGTCTAAGGGTGGAATGCAGTACCCATGGTGAGTTTGGTGCCCAACTCCTTCTATAGACTTTGTAAGAACTGTGAGGTGAAGCGAAAGTTTCTATCAGATACAATAGTCTTAGGCACACCATGAAGCCTTACAATCTCCATCACATAGAGATATTCCATCTTACTAACTATTCTGTAGATTTGATTGGCAGGAAATGAACAACTTTAGTGAGATAATCCACAATTACCCAAATAGTGACTTCTCCCTTCTAGTTCCTTGGCAAACCACTTACAACGTCCATGGCAATGTGATCCCACTTCCATTTAGGGATAAGGAGTGGTTGTAAACATTCTTGAGGGTTTACGATTTTCTGCCTTCACTTGTTGACAGGTTAAGCACTTAGCAATATGTTTAGCCACATCTCTCTTTATTCCTCTCCACCAGTGAGTCTTTCTCAAGTTCTGGTACATCTTATCTCCACCTGGATGCATTGTATACTTAGTCGGATGAGCTTTAGCAAGTACAGTCTACTTACTCTGCCCATACTGAGGTACATAGATCCTTTCCCCAAGTTTTCGAGCATTCTCAGCATCTAACTTGAAGCCAGTATGTTTTTCTTGTGTAACTATTTCGATTATGCCTACAAGCCACTTGTCTTGTCTCTATTCTTCCTTGATCTGATGTAATAGATCTGGTTGGCAAGACATGCTATAGAAGTAGGCTTGTTTGTCATTCAAGGTTACACCCAACCTAAAGTTTTCGATCAACTGGTACATGTGACCATTTTCTTCCTCCTATTTGTTGAACTTTCTACTCAAAGCATCAACCACCACATTGGCCTTCCCCGGATGGTAGTGTAATTGGAAATCGTAGTGCTTAAGGAACTCCATCCATCTTCGTTGCCTGACGTTCAACTTTTTTTTTCTATAGACGTACTTCAAGCTCTTGTGATCTGAAAACATATCAAATTTCTCACCATAGAGGTAGTGTCTCCAAATCTTCATGGCAAATACAATGGCCGCTAACTCTAGGTCGTGAGTAGGGTAGTTCTTCTCATGGACCTTTAGCTGTCGTGAAGCATAAGTGACTACTTTCTTCTCTTGCATCAAGACTGTTCGCATTCCACTTAGTGAAGCATTAGTGTAAAAGGGTAAAGGTAACACCATGGATTGGATTGACTAGGACAGGGGCTGTAGTCAATTTCTTCTTCAGTTCTTGGAATGATTGTTCACACTTCTCATCCCAATCGAATTTAACTCCCTTCCTGCTTAGCTTGGTTATAGGTACTGTTCGTTTGGAGAAATCTTGGAAGAACCTTCTATAATATCCAGCCAGGCCTAAGAAGCTCCTAATCTCTGTAATTGTCTTAGGTTGCTTCTAATCCATGACAGCTTCACCTTTTTTGGGTCTACAAAGATGCCTTTTGCTAATACTACTTGTCCAAGAAACTGGATCGTCTTCATCTATAATTCACACTTGCTGAACTTGGCATATAATTGATGCCTTCTAAGGGTCTCCAACACTATTTGCAAGTGTTTTAAGTGTTCAGCCTCTGAATTGGAGTAGATTAGGATGCCATCTATGAATACAACCAAAAATTGGTCAAGATATTGTCTAAACACTCAATTCATCAAGTCCATGGAGCTTGCTGGGGCATTGGTTAAACCAAAGGGCATCATGGTGAACTCATAGTATCCATATCTTGTTCTCAAGGTAGTCTTGTGTATATCAGACTCCCTGATTCTCAACTAGTGATATCCCAACCTAAGATCAATCTTTGAGAAATGAGTGCCTCTTCTCAGTTGATCAAATAGGTCATCAATCCTTGGCAAAAGATACTTATTCTTCACTGTAGCTTGGTTCAGCTTCCGATAATCGACAAAAAGTCTCATAGAATCATCCTTTTTCTTAACAAATAATACCAGAGCTCCCCAAGGTGATTCACTTGGCCTGATGAAGCCTTTCTCCCGGAACTCATCGAGTTGAGACTTCAACTTGATCAGTTCTACTAGTGCCATTCTGTAAGGAGGTAGGGATATAGGGTTGGTTCCTGGGTAGAGTTCAATCTTGAACTCTAATTGTAACACCCCAATCCCTTAGAAACAAGTTTAACCTCAACCATAAGGCGGGTTGGGTCCTATGTTACATTTACAAGTACACGACTTGCATCTCTTTTTCTTTATTCTAATTCTTATTGAACCTTTTAAGAATTAGAAAAAAAAATATTTCTAACTTTTATTTATTACAGAAAATAAAGAAGTACATTATTGAATTCATAATTAAGAGTACATAACTCAAAATTTTAAAATAAAAATTTAGCAGAAGTCAAATAAATCTAAAGTGTGCAACATGCCCTTACATTAAAAAAAAAAGAAACTTTCTAATAGTAACTACTATCAAATTTCCATTGCTGTCATATTGAATTTTCTAAAATGTTAAAAAGAGATGGGTGAGCATATAGCTCAATGGATTATCCATCAAACAACTAGCTTATTATTTCAATTTTCTAACACATCCAAATTCATACACTTTCAAACATTAAGTGATTCATCATCAAGTTGGCTCAAGTTGACGTTATGACTGAAAGGGGTTCTACTCCCTTGATGTTCTTAATTTAGATACCCCTTTTTAGAGTAGAAAGACATTTCTTTGTTACTTTTCATTGGATGCCACATACCAAGAATCCCTTTGTTGCACTTTGCAACCACACTCTCCAAGCATGTGTTAAGAACACCTACAGCACCCATATGGGTCACTATGATAGTACGTGGTTCTTATCTTCATTTTCTCATGTTTAAAATCACATAATCATGATACTAAATTAGAATATTAAATCTTAGAATTTAAATATTTAAGAAAGCATGGAAACGCACATAGCATGCTTGAAAATTTAAAAGCAAACCTAGGCATGGT
>JAJIYU010002390.1:0-30694 GCA_030144865.1 Tinospora cordifolia
ATTTCCAGTATGAATATGATTTTGAACAACCGGTGAATTTGATTTGAAACCAATTGCTTAGTGAAGCATGATTAAAATGAATATTTGAAATCAAAGAAATGATTTAAACCTCGTGTATAGAGGTAGAAAGATAGGCTGACGACATCTGTCGCATGCCCGGGGCCTCGGCGGACCACGCGCCGAGCTTGGAGCCGCGCGACACCCTACGACGGGGCCTGAGATTGATAGACACGACGTCCGGTCCGGGGGTCAGGGTGTGACACTTCATGTGAGCCAACTCAGGATGGACTGCAAATGGGCAATTAGTTATGAATGCCATCCCCTAGAAAATCTTCTCATCTCGATTAGATACACCAAAATTGAAAGTTGCTGCTGAAGGATTACTCACTTGCCTCCTTCTCTTTACTAGGGCAGTGATGAACATCTTGATAGTGATGTGATCCTTCATCTAAAAAGTGGTCTTACCTAATGGCCATGAAACACCAACCCTCTTGCATAAAGAAGTAATTACAGTTGGGTAGGGCAATCTTGTGTTTGTCTTATCAACATTGCTCCGGATGGAGCTAGGGATCACTTTGCCCACATTAATGGATAAGCATTTCAGAATGGAGTAAAATAGCATTGGTCAATCGATACAAACCTATTGATTGCCAAAGTCAGTGAGAGATTAGCATAGAAAAAAATATAGCCATACTTTGGCAACTGTGGTGAAGGTACTCTTTGAAAGGCTTATGGGGCAGTTGTTGGTGCACTACCAAGCCGCTCGCTCGACACACAAGGTTCGTACTATATCATCAAGGTCAAATTTGTCATTTAAGTACTCCATAAAATTATTCAGTGTGTCCCTGGGCAGCTTGCACAGATCATTAATCATATCCGCATCAAATAGCAACGATGCACCTCGCACCCAAACCCTTGGGCCTTCTTGATTCTTGGCATTGGCATAGAATTTTTGTATAATCAAGACATTGGGTGCAGAAGGAGGATGCACCAATGGGCCCCACTATCCTTATGCCACCAGTGTGCCTGTACCCAATCATCTTTCATCATTTGATATCAAGATGTCACAGTCAGGTATGACGTGACAGAAATCACGTATATGATTGAATCAACCTTGGCTTCAGCAGAATGAAACCTATCCCTATCGTCAATAGATGTGGGACTGGTCTTTTTTCCTTTTAGACACAACCTGTTTCATTCTAGGGGCCCTACAATGTTGAATCCATGTGTTAGTAAACAGAATGTAACCAATAATGGGAAAATAAATTTGGGTAGCATTTCCCTTATATAATATAGATTTTTACAACACAAAAGGGGCCAACACATTATAATTTTGAAAGGAAAGAATATTTATGAAATTTAAGTTCTAAACACGTAGAAAATCAATGAAAAAGCAACTAACAAGAAAAAATTGGAGAGACAAAGTAGCACAAACACCAAAAATAGTGGAAACCCAAGCAAGAAAAACTTAAATTTACTCACATGATAGTGTGCAAGTGAAGAAAAAATGCAAAAAAAGGCTTTAAGGGACGACGGGAATAACAAAGGTGTAGCAGATCTTGAACCAAAACACACGTGAAATAACAAAAAATAGGTATGGAATACTTATATAGAATGTCACTACCGTGGTAGTGATGGAATTCAACCTTTTTTATTTGAACTTAAGTGGCATTACCACAACAATGTACAAAAACCAATTTGGTTACCACGGTAATATTGTTTGTCCAATCGATATGGTGCCCTTTACCACAGTCGTGCACCACGGTAATGAGCATGCGACATTATACATTGTCTAGTTACCATCGTAGTATACCGCGTAAGCAGTTTTGATCAAGTTCCTTTGCTAGATATCGTAGTATAGTACCGAGGTGACTAGTCCTTCCCCCTTTTTTGGGAGAAAAAAAAATTTAGAACCTATAAAAGCATAAGAAAACATGGCTAAAATAACATAAAATAATGAAAAATCGAAATAAAAAATAAGCGGGTTGCCTCCCACTAAGCGCTTTGGTTTATGTTGTTAGCTCGATGTGGATATAAATTACATGTCCACCAATGTCACAATCTCGACGCTTTTCTTTGGCTCTCCATAAAAGATCTACAGCCGCTAACCATTAGCTTTGAAACGATGCCCATCCACTGTGCTTTATAGTTCAATAGCTCAATCAGGACACACCTATGTAACAAGAAAACGGCTGGACCAACGGGATTTGAGTTACTCAGGAAATAACCATAAGCATGAGTTGAACAAAAGGACTTGTTGGTCTGGTTCGAATTCCTTCTTTGTGATCAATTTGTCACACCATGGCTTAGTCCATTCCTTGTAATTTAGTTATTTTCAAAAACCTCCTTCCAAAGTTTTTTTTGAGCTTTGCAAGTCAAAGTAGTCAGTTCTCTTCATAAGCTTGTGCATCAAAATTCAGCTTTCTAACCATCTAATAGGCTCGGTGCACAAGCTCACATAATAAATGACATGATTTCCCATACATTAATTGATATGGACACATGTAGATAGGGGTTTTGAATGCAGTCTTGCAAGGCATCATTGAGCCTCAATGCCCAATTCTTTCGATTCTTGCTAACTGTCTTCTATAGAATAGCATTGATTTCCCAATTAGGTACCGTACTTGTCCATTTGTTTGAGGACGATAAGGCAAGGCTACCTTATGTCACACACCATACTTAGTGAGAAGGTTATTAAACAAATAGTTGCAAAATTGCATACCTTCATCACTTACTATAAGTCGGAGTATTCCAAATTTGGAGAAGTATTGCGAATGAAGAATTTAAGGACTACTTGAACATCATTCTTGGTGGTTGTTACCGCTTCCACCCACTTTGAAACATAGTACATTGCCCACAAGATATATTGCTTCCCGGTTGATGCTGGAAAGGGACCCATGGAATCAATACCCCATACATGAAAGAGCTCGACCTCAATAAATGAATGAAGAGACATTTCATTCTTTCTAGAGATGTTCCCTTGCTTTTGGCAAGCTTCACATGTTTTTACACACCAATAGGCATCTTTGAAAATAGTTGCCAATAAAACGCACTCTCAAGGATAAGCCTTGCAGTCTTTTGATGATTATAATGGCTGCTATAAGGAGATGCATGACAATCATGAAGTACTTGTTAAATCTCATATTCAAGAATAATGTTGTAGATGATTTGATTGGCACGTTGATGGTAAAGATATGAATCATCCCATAAATAAAACTTGGCTTTGTGAATATAATGTTTATGTTAAACACTTGAAAAATTTGGTCGAGCTGTACTTGTTGCTAGATAATTAGCAAAGTCGGCATAACATGAGCAAAGGTCCAATATTTTCAGAAGTTGCTTGTTAGGGCACAACTCAACAATGCGTCTGTGACCATCAACAACTTCTGCAGGGAGATGAGATAAACGATTAGCTATCACATTTTCTGATGCCTTGTTATCCTTGATTTCTAAGTCAAATTCTTGGAGTAACATGATCCATCAGATAAGATGGGGCTTTGCATCCTTCTTGGCAAAAAAGATGACAAATAGTAGCATGGTCTATGAATATCATGACATGGGAACCCATAATGGCTAGCAGCTCTTTCTTAGTAGTTGTATATTTTTATATGCATCATCAAGCATCTTTCTTGGATAGTATATATCTCGAAAAAGCTTTTCACGTCATTGACCCAACATAGCCCCAATTGCAAAGTCACTTGCATCTCACATGATTTCAAAAGGTTCTCCCCAAGTTGGAGTAGATATAATGGGGGTAGACATCAATGCCTTCTTAAGTGTAGTAAACGCTTCAAGGCAATCTCCATGAAAGTCATATTCAACATCCTTCTCCAATAGATGGCATAAAGGTTGAAAAATTTGGAAAAAGTTCTTAATAAACTGACAATTAAACCCCATGTGCCGCAAGAAGCTACGAACTTCCCAAATTGATGTAAGTGCTTTTAAATTCTCAATTACCTCAATTTTGGCACAATTTACCTCCAATTCCCCAACTAACACTTTATGGCTCAATAATATTCTCTCACAAACCATGGAATGACATTTCTCCCAGTTTAACACCAAGGTTTGCTCTTCACAATGGGATATAATCTTCTCTAGATTAACCAAGCATTTGTCAAATGTAGCATAAAAAATAGAGAAGTCATCCATAAAAACTTTCATAATATCTTCAATCGTGTCACAAAAGATTGCCATCATCCACCCCTGAAAAGTAGCTGATGCATTACACAAACCAAAGGGCATTTGCTGAAATACATATGTACCATAGGGGCATGTGAAAGTAGTCTTTTCTTAATCCTTCGAAGTAATAACAATCAGAGGGAAATGGTCTTCTCAAGTAGCTTTATTTAGTTTCTGGTAATCTATGCACACCCGCCACCCCGTGGTCGTTTATGAAGCAATAGTCTTGCCCTTGTCATTTGTGATAATAGTTATCCCTCATTTCTTTGGCACCACATGTATTATACTAACCCATTACAAGTCTTAGATAGCATATATGATTCCCGCCTTGAGCCATTTCATCACTTCCTTCTTAACGGTTTCTTTCATGATAGGTTTTAAATGTCGCTAATCTCAAATGTTGGTTGATGCGAATACTCCATGAGAATCTTGTGCATACATATGGCGAGACTAATACCACTTATATCATAAATTGGCCACCCAGTGGTAGACTTATGCTCCCTGAGCACTCCTAATCGCTTCTCCTCTTGAATATATGTCAAAGAAGAAGAAATAATGATTGACAAGGTAAGAGCTCCACCCAAATATTCATATTTCAAATGAGAAGGCAATGGCTTCTAATCAATAAAATGGGGAGGTGCATCATGTGAAGTCTCATGTTGTGAAAGGTTTGGCAAAGGAGTATTGGTGTTATGTAACTCAGGTTGTGAAACTTCCAATGCAAAAACATTCAGTCTCTCATCTTCAGTTATGAGTTGAGTAGCGAATGTTGATCGAGAAATACACCCAACCATAGCATCTTGAGAACTAAATTCATCTACCACTGCAACTATGTAAGATTTAACACATCAGCTCTCTTGCGCTCATGTAGATTACTAGATAACTTCATGGATCTTTATATGTTGAAAACCACTTGGTTTTCATTCACTCTTAAAGTGAGCTCTCCTATGTGTATATTTATGAGAGCATGCCTTGTAGCTAAGAAATGACATCCAAGAATCAATGGTATCTTCTCCCCCCCCCCCTTCTTCCATGTCAAGAACAATTAAATCTACTGGAAAGATGAACTTGTCAACCTTCACCAAAATATCCTCAATAATACTCTGCGAATAAGTGAGAGATCGGTTTGCAAGCTGAAGAGTGATAGTGGTTGGTTTAATCTCTGATGTTCCCAACTGTCGACACATTGAAACGGGCATAAAATTGATGCTAGGCCCCAAGTTACAAAGAGCTTTTTCAAATGTTTCCGTGCCAATATAGCATGAAATAGTGAAACTCCCTAAATCTTTTAACTTTTGAGGAAGTTTTTTCTAAACGATTGCACTACATTCTTCTATAGCTTCACTTTTCAAAATCTTCTAGTTTGTGTTTTCTAGATAAAATTTTGCATACTTAGGCATTTGCTACAATGCCTTTGCAAATGGAATGTTGATTTAGATTTTCTTGAACATTTCTAAAACTTTTGCAAACTGTTCATCAAGTTTCTTTTTTTGAAACATCTGTGGAAAGGGTGATGCTAGAGGCTCAAGATGTGCGCTACCTTGAATAGTAATCCATGGAGTTCTTCTATTTGTCTTCTTTTGTGGCTCTACCTACTCCGACTTAGTTAACTTCGTAGGATTAGCCTTCTCAAAACTTCCAATATCATTAGCTATAATAGAGGGGATGGATGGACAGGGTGGACTCTATATTTCCTTCCCACTTCTAGTAGTGATAGCTTTGCAGCTTTCCTTTGGGTTAACTTGAGTGTTACTAGGAAAAGAGCTTCACTGTTAACTGGAGAATGATTGAGCCAATTGTTCCTAATGGGTCTCAAGGCTTTTTACTATTGTATTCATGTTCGTCATTTGAACCTCCAATCCTAAGACTCCGTTATCATTCTTATCTACTCTCCTAGTCAACACTTTGAAGAAACAAGCTTGCATTTTCATCATCTCATCCATTTTATCCTCCAAGGACGACTTCTTGTCCTGCAAACTTGTATGAGGAACAAAACCTGGTGGAGCTTGTTGCACATTTTTGTTGTTTGCATAAGAAAAATTCTCATGGTTTCAAACCCTTGTATGCTAATATCTAGGAATATAACCCTATTGCTACCCTTGATAAGTATTGAAACAATTAACCGCATTCAGCTATTCTGTAGATCTATCCTCTGTAAAGGAAGCTTTGTGTGCTTCAGCCATGGCTAAGATGGGTTGATTCTGTGGTGCCTGAAATTGTCCACTAAAAAGCTTTTCATCCCACAAATTCATTTTATGTGTTATAGATGCAATTTGAGCTTGTAAAGTTGTTATTTTGTCAACCTCATGAATACCAACCCATTTGACGGTTCTTTTCTCTGTACCATGCCAATAAGCATTAGCGACCATGTCTTCAATAAGTTGTGTAGCTTTAGTTGTAGACTTCCCCATTAGAGATCATGCAGCTGTTGAGTCTATCAAGGCTCTAGTGGGTGGAGTTAAACCACTATAGAACATCTGCACTTAGAGCCATGGTAAATAACTAAGCAGAAGACACCTTCTCAACAAATCTTTAAATCTCTTCCAAATTCATAGAGATATTCAAATCAAGCTATTTAAATGAACTGATCTCACCTCGAAGTTGATAAACTTTTCCTGGAGTGATGTACCTCGAGAAAAACTTTAGTCCCATCTCTTCCCAAGTTGTGCTACTACCTAATAAGAGTGTTTGCAGCCAAGAACGTGCCTTATCCATCCGAAAGAAAGGGAAAAGCCTCAACCTTAGTTGATCCTCTATCACACCATTCATCTTCACTGTGTCATAGATCTCTGTAAATGAATTCAGATGAGCCATTGGATCCTGAGTTCCAGATCCCCCAAATTGTTGCTACTGAACCGTGGCGATCAAAGAAGGCTTCAGTTCAGAATTATTTGCATTGATTGGCATCCATGCAATTTCGGAATAACTGTTATTCAGTGGTGTTTCACCATCATTGCCAACAATTGATCGATTGCGCTCCACTATAGTAGACATGTGTCCCCAAACTTCACATTGAATTTGCCTAAGAGTTTTAGAGAGTTCTGGATTGTTTAATTTGGCTCCCACTATTGTGTTTCTATTCATCCACAATCTTGAAACACTAGAAGAAAACCACAAAGATCAAGTATATCCAAGAAATAAAATAGAAGAAAATTTTGGCTTAAATAAAATTTAACCAATTTCAGCTAGTTCTAAGATTATTGAACACCATTCCTCGACAACGACACCAAAAAGTTGTTGAGACAATTACAAGTATACAGTATCGCAGTAGTACTATGATGGTATTAAACTGAAGATCATCCTCATGGAATAGTTGTAACCTAATAATCGTAAATCCAATATACTATTAGTTTTAATTTTATCAAGGTCACTCAAATTGATTGCAATTAATTAAACTTTCCGAAAGGTGAATTTAACTAAGACTGGATTGAAACAAATATGAATTGAATATCTAGGATAGTAAATTGCAAGTGATCCCTTTTAATTTTTCCTTCAATCATTTATTCCTTATTTTTGTATGTTATAACACTTGCTACTAAAACCCTCTCCCGATTGTATTCTAATATCTGCCAGTGTACTCCCTTATACCGTCTTGAGTGTATTGTAGGATACACCAATGTTGTAAACTCAATCTTCACATGCAACCTCCTATAAGATCAAAGATCTTTTGATTCAATTGATCTTTCTAGGTCTATGTTTTGATTATCAAATCACCAAATCTCTCTTTTGAGTTCGTTTGGCAATCTAAAATCACCCTATCTATGGCTAGTAGACAAGAGCAGTAATCACACAAAACAAAAAACAAAACTCTGAAATAAGCTAATTAAATTCAAAATCAGAGGTTCCTATACTTGATTCACATCACAGAATAAAGCCTTTAGCTAGACATCAAGTTTATTATACATAACAATGAAATCAACCTATAAGAAACCATAAAAGATATTTGAATTCTTTATCATCGCTTTGTTCTGTTCTCTATTTCCATCAATTTTTAGCCCCTATTAATTCTTTTCTCTTATCTATTTATATCCACACACTTTCTTCCCTTCAAATCACAAGTTGAGAATCCTAAAAACTTGTTTTAACTGCATTACTACAGCAGTGCATCATGGTAGTCTTGACCACTTAAAAATTCGAAAAAATTGCAAATTTTGTCAAAAATCACACTACTAGGTAGTGTACCACAATAATGCTTTTGTGCATTATTTTCTTCCTTTGGTTACTATGGTAGACAATCTCTGTAGTGTCTTTTGTCATGCCCTTTTCTAGTAATCGTGGTAATGAGTCTGCATTGTTTTCTTCATTCTGGTTACTAATAATGTTTTCCTCTACCATGGTAATTAGTGATGAATATGCATTTTTTACTTCTCCAACCTTTTACCTCTTATTCACACATCTCGAACTCAACATATATTTGACCTGGGCTTACACAAGCAATTGAAAACCTTTCTCAAGCATTATATTACATGTAAGGATGTATAAAAATGATATTGAAACTCATAAAATAAATGGATAAACGTGTAATGCTTAAATAAATGCTCATACACCTATTTATAATCAAATATGCTCTTTCCACTACCAAACCCTTGCAAAAACATATGCAATATGCTTATAGTACACTAGTATACGGTGTAACTAACAATTATCAAATATGTTCTTTCTACTATCAAATATGCTCTTTCATTCATGTGGGGGATTGTTGGAAAAAATCATTTTTAGAATGAGTTTTGGTTGTACCTTAACTAACTATTTAAGTGGGTCCCACAAGTATATTTTAATAGGACAAAGATAATTTTTAATCTTTAATATGTTGAGATTAAGACGATTAAATTGTTTAGTTAAAATCATGAATATATGAATGAGAAATTGATTACAAAGATGCGTACTTGGTGATGTGTAAAAGTGTGTTTTATTTGAAATTTTATTTAGTCTCACATGGGAGACTAAAAATTCCAAAGTTAGTTTATAAGTGAAAAAAGAGCCAAACTTTTGATTTTTAGCTCACACTTACACTTAAGGAAGCCTAATGGGTCATGCAACATGCACGTGTGGCTCCGACAAGTGCACACGCTCGTGTGTGAAGGCAAAAGAGCATTTGGGCATCTTAGGCGCATTAAGTGCACAACACATTGCATGTGCGCATGGTCACAAGGTGATGGGAAGCTTTGAATTTTTTGAGATTGAGCAAACTGGATGGTTGAGATCATGTTCATGGAGTTTGGATTACAAATGTCCAAATTCAATGAATCGTGGGTTGAGGCACTAGAACTCGGTTCAATAAATCTAGATCTAACGATAAAGGAATGGGTGCATCAGTCAAGATCATTGAATGATATCTGATTGGATAGATGTGATCCAACGAACACGTGAACCGAACGTTATGATCAAGACCATCAGATTGCGTCTGAACCATGTGCTATGATAGAAACTGTTAGATCCTGACTTAAATCTAAATGGCACAATCTGATGGTGTACGCTAAGACACATTGAACAACACTATTAGATCACATCTAGAGGCCAAAAGATGCAATCTAATGATGTATGAATAAGTATCACGATAAGCCATGAAATCATTATAAATAGGGAACCCCATTCTTCGATTCTTTTATCCTATAAATCATAGAAATTTGATTTCTTTTTCTCTTTCTCTTCCTCTAAGGTATTATAAGCATTTTTGTATTATTTGTGAGTTGAATACGCCAATTTTGGCCCAACTATTCTAATAATTTGAAGTGCTATAGTTATTTAGAACAAGAGTGTTATATCCTAGGAGACAAGTTTTATATATCGTGACCACCTAAGTGGGACGCCATTGTCTTAAGGAAATGGAGTAAAATTCTAACCTCAATTGATTGTAGTTATTTTGTTATATTTACCGTTGCTACTTTAAAATATAGTTTGAAATCTTTAGGAGTCAATTGCTATTTCCAGCAAAATATACTTTCACAATTAACTAATTAATTAATTAATTAAATTGATTAATTTTATCTTTTTCTCATGATAAAAATAGAAGAATCATGATGAAAATAATTATCGAAGGAATTGAAGAGATTAAAGAGAAGCAAAATAGTCATTAACATATAGAAGGAGTTGAGCACATGGTGAAGTAAACAATAGAAAGAATAAAAAAATAAAAAAAAGGAAAGAAGAGGAGATGTGGTTGAGCATGTGGTGAAATAAAGAGTTTTCTAGGATTCTTAAGACCTTGATCTTATGTTCCTCAAGTCTGATCATGTACTCACTAGCCACCTTTGCTCAAGGAAACAATTCCCTAATTAAAAACACCAAAATTAGAAGTGTTTCTATGCATGTTGTTTGCCGACCAGCTTGTGTTCACACTTGGTTGGGAAACGAAATTGTGCTCATATATTTGGAATAGGAATCGTAGTGGGGCCACTTGCCCAAACCATGAGCACACTTGCCCAAACCATGCAAAAACATCCTAGATATTTACAAAAAGGTTCTCTTGTAATCTTGCCCAAAAAGTCCCCACTTGCACTCATGAACATCTATAAAAACCCCCCTCTCGCTCACATTCATCTCATCCCAAAGTAAAGAGTTGACACTTCCCTCTTTGCTTGTTCTTGCCATTTTCTTGGCACCTCTTCTCACTTTTCTTTTCTCTCTTGTGTGAGAAGTTCTTATTTCAGTATTTTTGAGAATTGTTGGAGTAGTTTTTGTTGGTGGTTAAAAGTTCTTGAAATTCTGAAAGTGGTAGATAAGAGAAACCTCTGTCGAATTCAACAAGAAACTCATATTAAGGTAGAAGAGATTTCTTAAACCTTTACTTTGCTATTTTAAATTTCTAGCATGTTCATGCTCGTTTAAATTTTGATTTTCAACGTGTTTTATTTTAGTCCTAGGATGAATGATCATATTTTAATTTTAGTTTAAAATGCTTTTATGTTTTAATTATTCATAATACCATGTTATGCTTAGATTCCATGCTTAGGTTTACTTTGAAGTTTTAAGCATGCCATGTGATGTTTTCATGCTTTCTTGGTTGTTTAAAATTCTAAAATTTATATTATGATTTTTTTATGATTATGTGATCTTAAACATAAGAAAGTGAAGATAAGAACCACATACTGTCATAATGATCTGTAAGGATGCTATGAGTGTTCTTATCACATGCTTTGAGTATGTGGTTGCGAGGCGCAACTAAGGGATACTTGGTATGTGGCATCCAATGGAAAGTAACAAAAGAATTGTCTTTCCACCCTAAAGAGGGGTATCTAAAATAAGAACAACAAGGGAACAGACCCCCTTTTAATCATAATATCAACTTGAAACCAAAACGTTGTGTAAATCACTTAATGCATGAAAATGTGTTGTGTTATTGATTTGAAATAGTGACTTAGTTATTTAACGAATGATCCACTAGGCTACGTGCTTACCCCATTCCTTTTATTTTTCAGGAACTTGAATGAACCTTGAAGATTATGGATATTAGATTCTTTTTAAGTATTGAAAATTTCATTGTACGGGTATCTTACCCAAGTTTTGATTTTTAGACTTCTGTTAAATTTTTATTTTTAATTAAAGAGTTATGTACTTAAGTTTATGATTTAATTTAAGAATGCAATTTTTTTATTTTATTTGAATAAATAAAGAGTTTAAAGTATTTCTTTTTCTACTTGTATAACACTTGTTGAATTGAATATTAAGCACAATGAAAAGTGCATTCATGAGAGATTTCAATAAATTTTAGAACAAAGGAATTGAGATACAAGTTGTGTACTTGTAAATGTAACATAGGACCCAACCCGCTTTGTGGTTGAGCTTAAACCTATTTCCAAGGGGTTGGGATGTTATAGAGCTACTTTAAGTTTTTACATGACCTGGTTAATATATTATGTGTGATCTGCAATAACCTTAGGCCCCAACAATTGTGATTCTCCAACCTTGTACCAACACGTCAAAGATCCAAAAGGTCTACTATAAAGAACCTCAATTGGTGTCATACCAATACTAGCCTAATAACTATTATTATAAGCAAACTCACACAAATAAAGATATTCATTCCAGTTCTCACCAAACTCAAAAATACAAACCCTAAGCATGTCCTCAAGCATCTGAATAACTCGTTTAGATTGTCCATCAAGCTGAGGATGAAATGCAATACTAAAGCAAATACGGGTCCTTAATCAAGTCGGCAATGATTGCCAGAACCTCAAAATAAACCTTGGATCTCAATCGACACGATAGATATAGGTAGCCCATGCAGTCTCACTATCTCTCGCATATACAACTTGTTCAGTTTACCCACAAAGTCCTTGATGTTCACTGGAAGAAAATGGGCAAATTTTGTTAACCTATCAACAATTACCCAGATGGCATCGTATCTATCTCGAGTCCATGGTAACCCAATAATAAAATCCATCATAATATGTTCCCATTTCAATTCTAGAATGGATAATGGTTGCCTTTATCCTCTAGGCCTTTGATTTTAGCCTTTAGCTGCTAACACACTCTACATTTTTGTTCATATTTAGTTATATCCATAAAACTTTGAATTTCAGTCACTGTGGTTGGTTTAGGCTAGTTTATAATAGCCTCAACCTTTGAAAAATCTATAAAGACAGCTTCTGTACTTACCACATGACCTAAAAGCTCCACTTTATCTATCCAAAACATACATTTACTAAACTTTGCATACAACTTGTACTCTCTTAGAGTCTGTAAAGTAGTCCTGAGATGTTGTTTATGTTCTTCCCGAGTTTTGGAATCATCAATGAAGACAATGATAAAGTGATCAAGATATGACTTAAATACCCTTTGCATTAAATCCATAAACATAGCAGGTGCATTAGTTAACCTAAATGGCATAACCAAAAATTCATAATGTCCATACCTTGTTCAAAAAGTTGTCTTGGGAATATCCTCTTATCTGATCCTCAATTGATGATACCTTGATCTCAAATCAATCTTTGAAAATTATTTGGCTCCAACTAGCTGATCAAACAAATCATCAATTTGAGGAAGTGGATATTTATTCTTTTATAGTCAGGCTATTTAGCTAACGATAATCTATACATAGTCGTAAACTCTCATCTTTCTTCTTCACAAACAACATAGGTGCTCCCCAAGGTGACCTACTTGAGGTAATAAACACATTACTCAACAATTCTTCAAGTTGCACCTTAAGCTCTTGGAACTCCTTTACTGCCATGCGATAAGGTGGAATAGAGATGGGTTTAGTTCCAGGCATCACCTTAATAATAAAATCAATCTCCTTTCCTAAAGGTATTCCAAGTAAGTCATCAGGAAATACATCTAGAAATTACTCATTTCCATCCACTATCTTTATGTCAGCTAAGTATTGTGCTTCGTCATCGGTAATTAATCGACCTCGAGTGGGAGTTCTCAAGGTATCCATGCCTCTATACACAAAAAAAGGTTACCCTCAGATTTTAAAAACTACTCTCTTGGCAAAATAATCGAGATAAGCATGATGTGTAATATCCCAACCCCCAAGAAACTCAATTGGACTTAGCCACTTTATTCTTAGCAGACTTGTCCACAGGGCGGGCTGAGTCCTATGTTATATTTACAATTTCACAACTTACATCTCGATTCCTTTATCCTAACTCTTATTGAACCTTTCATGAGTGCCTCACCCAATTTGATCAATTTTAAATTCAATAAGGCATTACAAGTACAAAAGGGAATATTTCTAACTCTTTATTTATTAAAGAAAATAAAGAAGTACATTATTGAATTCATAATCAAGATTCTAAAATAAAAAATTCAGCAAAAGTCTTATATAAAATTGGGTGACATACCTTTACATTAAAAAGGAAACTTTTCAAAATTAGAAACTTTCGAAATATAACTATTGTCATATTTTCATAACTTCATGATTCAATTTCCTGAAAAAGTGAGCACACAGCCTAGTAGATCATCCATCAAACAACTAGCTTATTATTTCAAATTTCTAACACATCCAAATTCACACACTTTCAAACATTAAGTGATTCATACATCAAATTGGTTTAAGTTGACGTTATCACTAAAAGGGGTTCTATTTCTTTGATGTTCTTAATTTAGATACCCCTCTTTAGCATGGAAAGACATTTCTTTGTTACTTTTCATTGGATGCCATATATCAAGTATCCCTTAGTTGCACTTTGCAACCACACACTCCAAGCATGTGTTAAGAACACCCATAGCACCCATACGGGTCACTATGAGAATATGTGGTTCTTATCTTCTCATTCTCATGTTTAAAATCATATAATCATCAAAAGAAATTCATAATATAATTCTCAAAATTTTAAACAACCAATAAAGCATGAAAACATCATATGGCATGCTTGAAACTTTAAAATAAATCCTAAACATGGATTCTAAACATGACATGCTCTCATGAGTTATTAGAACATAAAAACATGCTAAATTGAAAATAAAACATGATTAAACATGTTGATAATTGATATTAAACATGCTGAAATCTAAACTAAACATGCATTAACATGCTAGGAATTCAAAATAAAAAAATAGTGTTCTAGAAATCCCCTCAACCTCAATCCGAGTTTCTTGTTGAATTCGACATAAGTTACCCTTATCTACCACTTTTGGAACTTCAAGAACTGTCAATCACAAACAAAAGCACTCAAAAAAACTCACTAGAAGACTAAAATTAAAGCTTCTCACTTGTGAACACAAGAGAAGTGAGAAGAGATTTTAAGAGGGCTTAGAACAAGCAAGGAGAGAAGTGTCAACTCTTTGCTTTGGAATGAGAAGAATGAGAGCTTGAGGGGGTTTACATAAATGTTCAAGACTACTAGGGGGACGTCTTGGTCAATCATGGACAAATTGGGCTGCTCACAAAGTTTGGGTAAGTTTCCAAACAAGAGGGCACGGTTTGCTTTGGAATAGGCGAGTGTGCTCATGGGACCACTAAGACTTGCTAATTTCATATGAGTTATTATTTGATTCCCTAGCATATTTCTTATTTAATTTAAGAGAATATTTTCAGACTTTGATCCATTCTAATCTCAATTGAGACGTCCCATATTAGGATGGTTCATGGTTTAGAAATATTTCCTAGACAACACTTTGCTTGGTCATCACACAAACACACAAGGAGTACTTTCCCATTCTCTTATTTCTTGGACATTAAGCATGGGTGTACACTATCAGATTTGAGGGGACACCACATAATAGTCAAAGATGCTCATATTGGTTCTAGGAAAGTATTTAAATAGGGTTGCTCACATATGTGTACACCCACATGTACATGGTTGGGCTGATTTTGGCTTAAGTGGATGTCGGTGTACACAATCAAGTGGGGGTGTATATGGAATCATGTCTCATGGTTTCTAGACCATATAAAATGTCTACTAATGTGGGTGTACTGAATTATTTGCATGGGACATGGGATCATTTTACAAGGATTCAAATAAAAGAAACATCCCATGGAGCTTTGGGTATGGTGAGGGTACACATGATCATGATGTTCCACCCATGTGACTTGAACATGCTTAGGGTGACCATGACTTTAATAGGCTCAAAAAAATCAAACAAAAATTAGTATATCCTTGTTTACAATGAATTATGATTTATAACCTATAGTTTTGAAATCACATGAAAAAAATTTAAGAATTTCATTATATAGTTTGGCCAAATTGGTTTTCATGTACTTTCCTTATATAGAATCCATTGAAGGCACTATGAAATGAAAATCCAAATCTTCGCCAATTGTCCTGATTTTTGAATATGTTGTGTATTTTGTTATTTCATGTTATCTAGTTTCATTTCGGGTTATTTCGATTCCCCGAAGTACCCAAAATGCCAATTCTTTCTAATTTGGACCTCCTGAAGGGCATTTGGCAAATAAAAACCCAAATCTTGACCAATTATTCTAATTTTTGGATATATTGTCCAATTAGTTGGTTCATATCACCTTATTTCATTTCTGGTTGTTTTGGATCCTTAAGGCTCACCAAATGAGACTTTTGAAAACCTGTCAAATTTAGCCTTGAAATGAGCCCTGTTTCATTTTGCACCCAATTTTACTGAATTGATCTTGAATTTCATTTAATTAAATACAGAGTTTTCAGGGTATTACATGACTGCAAACCAATCTATACCTAGTATGGCATCAAACTCCAAGAACTCTAGCACCCTCAAATCAACAGACATCTCATTTCCTTCATATTTAACAACACATTTCTCACATATCATATTAGGATAAATCGTTTCTCTACAGTTGTACTCAACATCAAGGGTGTTCTAGTTCAAATAGAAGTAAGTCTCAATCTATTTACTATGCTACCAGAAGTAAATGATAACGTGGATCCAATATCAATCAAAACATATATCATAATATCACAAATGCTAACATACCTTCAATTAGATTCTTGTTGGCCTTCGGATCAGGTTCAGTCACTGCCTTAGCTTGCTCCTTGGGAGGCGTTGAAGTCATTTGGGATGGAGCTACCCACCCCCTTTGTGGTGTTCAAAATGGACATTTATTTGTTTTATGCCCCTTCTGTCCACAATGAAAACATGTAACAAATGATTGATGTGTATAAGACCTTATTTGTGATTGTACCTTAGGTGCTAACATTTCACTTTGTCCTTTGCCAATTCCTCATCCCAATGGTATTGGCAATCTCACTGAGGAACTCTAACTTTGAGATCTCCCCATAAACTTTTGTCCCCTAAAACCTATTGTTGGCACTAGCACAATTGGTGTGGCAAATGTCCCAATCCTACTCGATATTTCTCTCATACGAAATCTTTTATTTCCCTTAGATTGGTTCTTGTTCCACATGGATTAGTTTTTTCCCTAGAATGTGATTTGTTGCTCAGACGATAAAAGGGAAGTATGTGAAGCAACTTCTTGATTTGTGGTTTCCACCCTATCAAAGTCGAGAGCCTGATTAATAGCATCCGCATGTCTTTACCCTAACTAGTACCAATCCCTTACATATGACATCACAGAACCCATCACAAAGCTTCTTCATTTGCAGATTATTAGTGACCACTAGCTCTAGTGCAAAGAAAGACAGTCTAGTAAATTCATGTTCATATTCTCTGACTATCATCTTCCCTTGCTTCAAATGAGGAAACTGACCCCTTCGCTCATCTTTTCTCTACTGGTGGGAAAAAGTAATCGTTAAACATCCCTTTAAATTTTTTCCAAGAAACCACACCTGAATGTCGTCTACCTGTGGACTTCCACCATCGCTCTGCATCCTCGATGAGTTTGAAGGTAGCTAATCTCACTTTGTCTTGATCTCCAATTTGCATATCTTCAAATATAGTTTTTATTCTCATCAACCACTTCTCAATAACTTCTAACACCAAACCCCCTATGAATATTGGAGTTTCTCTCATTTTAAAAGCTTTCATTACCTTTATTGTATATTTTCTTTTTCATCACTTCTATCTACTAGCACTAGAGTTTCTATTGCAACAATAGGTACTACCTCATTAACCCCAATGTTACTAGCACCAACTTTAGAAACTACTAGTGCATTAGGCCTCTATTGTTGTCAACTCTTCCCTAATCTTAGCCATCATCTCTGTTAGTTGGGTGGTACTCTGTTGTTGCATCAGTGTCATGTCCTTCAACTTCTTAAACCGCTCTTCATAGGGATCCATAAATTCCTTGAATCTTTCTCTTTAGATTTGCTCATTCATAAAAGAAAAGAATTGCATTAAATACCACTAACAACTTTATAATTCAAATTTAACTACCCACACAAACCAACACAATAATATATAAGTCTATTTCTCTTCCTAAGGCTTGTAAACCTAAGGCTCTGATACCACTATTGTCATGACCCCTTCTTAAGTAACGTCACAACCGGCACAGAATTCGCAAATATGTGAGAAAACTAACATGTTAGAAACCCTATAAACCTTTCTAACTACATCACCAATTTCTTGAAAAATTTGACCGTCTCCTCTAAAAACATAGCTTATCACCAAATTCAAATTACCTCATATATCACAATCAATATAAAAAAAACATATATCTCTTCATTGAATTAACTATACATTCACACAATTCATAATTTGTTCTGACATTACATCCAAATGATAACAAGCCTATAAACATCTCCAAATACAATAGTCTAGGTAATTATTACAATTACAAGATAATATCAATTTCAAAAGAAACTAGTAATGCTATCATATCTTCCCTTTCTCTTTTCTATCAAAACGTAGAGAAAATAATGGAAAGTAGAGTGAGCAAACAACAAGCTCAGTAAATAATTTGACTTATGGTATTATATAGCCATCATATGTATAAAACATACAAGGCAAAACAAATTTTAAATTAGTGACTAATAAAATAAAAGTAACATACATGCATAATGTAGTGTATGAACAATGTGCAATCCTTTTGAAAACATGAACCATCTCCGTCTTCCCAGATAGCAGATCGAATCTAGTTCTCATTGAGTAAATGAAGAGTGGGTCAGTCTCTAGTTATCCAATTATCTATCCATTTCTATCTCATTTATCTCATGTCAGAAATGCACCAACCAAGATTACCACAATGGTGAATTGTGTGAGTCTGTTACCAGAGGCTATGACCAATAGAAATGTTGTCATGTCAATAACTTACTTAGGTGTGTAATTGACATGCTACAATGCATCAAAATTATTTCTTGAAATTCAAATAAGCATGAAATGCAATATATTGTTCTACTTAAATAAAATCAACATTTTTAATATACTACTAATGACATACATAATACCACAAGCAAAGACTACTCACCAAAATTAATGCCCAATTAGTTCCTAATAGCCAATAATAATTTATTTCCTTAGCATCAATATAATCTTGTCACCAAAAATCATTTTACATGCATCAAATAAAATTGAACTCATTTCAATTTATTTTATAAATCATTTCCAACATATCTACGAATCATATTTAATCAAATATATGCATTCGATCTCATGTATTGGTGCGCATTAACCTAAATATGTTCAATAATTTTTAAGATTATTTTTTTTCCCATGTAAAATATTTTTATAGTAAAAAATATTTAAAATAGGCTTTCCAATTATATTTTTATTAATTTTCTTAAAATTTTGATAAATAATTCAATTGGTCATTCGCTCACCAAAATTCCAATTAATATCCAAAATTCATGAATTTGATGTCGATGGGTACGTATTTTTATTCTCTACGTTTCTATGAGATCCAATTAGAATCTTATTGAAGCTTGACATACCCAAAACCTCATCCTAAGGTTGTTCAACTTTGGATATTTATTTTGGTGTTTATAGGACAAATGAATAGAAACTAACCATATATCTAATATCTACATATCACAAAGAGTATTTTGATATAATTTTTACTCAGATTTACCTACAGTGAGGTAACACCCCATTTTTGGGTACTATTATAAAATACCCCTTACAGTAAGAATTATACTCCTAGGATTGTAGTACGTGGCTTGCTTAGTAATTTTGTAATAAGAATTGGAAAAAAAAAACTTAACTATGAGTCAAATCTGTCGAAAAACATCATGTTTTTCTTTGCTTTTTGTTCTTCTCCCTGCAATATATGTTCTGTGAGTGAAAATGAAAAAAAAAGAAAAACAACATTGAATAAAACGGCCACCGCATGATTTTATATATATAAAAGAGTAATTTCATTTATAACCCAATTTGAGATAGATAATTTTAAAATGACCTAACATATATATAACTTATTCTCATTTTACTTTTGTTTGTAATTCCTCTCAATCCACACCAACTTAAATCATATATATTTGATATTTTTTTCCTTAATTACCTAATATGTCATTTACTCTTAATGCCCACTTTATTTATTTATTATTTTTTAATTCACTTAATATCATTATTTACTTACCGACATCCCTTCTCATATAATATGTTATATACCCATATATAATATCTATATCCATTATTTATAATTCTTTAATAATAATAATAATAATAATAAATAAATAAATAAATAATAATCCTATTATTACTATTATTAAATCACCCAAATTTATTTATTTAATTTTTTTAATTGTCCAATCCTCTTTATAAATTGTATTATTTTTTTTTTCATGTGACATTATTTACAATTATATGTACGTGACATTATATGTACATGTATAATACATTCTTATGCAGACATACGTCATGCTCACGTATCATAAAAATTATAGGTTGTTACACTTGTGGTGTTGGTTCACGCCTCTTTGAGCCTTGAACCTTGAAGATCAAGTTTCAATATGTTATTCCGAGTAATTCATGACTTTCTAATGTTTTTGAATTGTACTCTAATGGTCCTTTACCATATATGCCCTATAATATGCAAGAACATCACCCTAGATGAGCCTAAGTATGGTATTGGTCCCATGTACTATGGTAGGAACAGACATTACTGCGATAACCAAAATGTACATATGGCAAAACAGGGTTGTAGGATCGTTACTGCGGTAGGCTACCATAGTAGCCTGTAGGTTTTGCAGGAATCTGACACACTACTGCAGTAGGCTATCATGGTGGTCAGTATAAATTTTCTAGAAAATAAGGAGAATGATGACACTACCGTGGTAACATTTACCACTACCATAGTATCTAGTATGAAAGTAGGTTTTTTAGGTTTGTTTCTCGCATCTCTTTTGTTCCTATAGCCTTGGCATCCTACTACTATGAATTCTAGACTATGAAACATGTATTTGGGACTGAGATAAGATCATTATACCTCTGTTGATCTGTTGAATTCTCTAGTTGCTCAAAAATAGGTTTTGTGTAAACCTCTAGTTTTCCTCCTTCCTAATACTCTAATTGCTATGTAGAACAACTAGGAAATGAAAAGGTGTTTAGAAGAGAAGTAAGTGAGCAAGAAGAGAGGGAGCTCACACTTGTTTGAGTGATGAGAGAATGGGTCTTTAAACTTGAGTATATATAGAGTTTGAATTAATAGGTGTTGGGAAGTTTTGAGTTGTTTTCATTGTGGAACCTTTCTAATTTTTTATTTTACTTGCTTCTGATGCACAAATAATAGAAAGTATCAATTTTAGAAGTTGTCCATACGTTAAGAACTTCCCAAGGTTGTTTTAGAAACTTTTCATAACATTTTTGCACATGTTTTAGTCGAAGTACCATGGTAGGAAATTTGTATTACTGTAGTAACCAATTTTTGTGTTTCTAATTCAATTTTGTAGGGAAATTGAAGCACTACCATGGTAGTGACTTTCATTATCATGGTAACCAATGGAAAATCCTTGTGAAATGTTTTGTTTTTTGTTCCGGTTTGCCGAAATTTCTCAAAGTTTATCTTATTCAAATAATTTTATTTTATTTTATTCAATTCAATTATTCAATAATTTTGTCAAAATTTTGGGGTATGACAGGTTATTTATTCTTAACTTGATCCTATTATATAGAAAAAAAATGCCAAAAGCTCTTAAGCAACAGAGAAGTACAATAGGTTAAACCATTGCAAATATAAAATGCACTAGCCCTATAGTATGTATCAATATAATTCACTTAAAAGATAATGCAAAACCATCTTGCTAGATGCAACGAAGATTGAATCCGAATATGAAAGAGGTGGTTCAATCTAAAGTCCTTTAGTTATTAGATGTTGGGATTAAATATCCTATTTTTGATAGTCAATGGGTCAACGCCACTCTAGTTTTCCCAAAGAAATTTGGTATAACTGTAATTAAAAATAATGATAATGGGTTAGTTATTATTAGGGTCCCCAACAATTAGAGAGTGTGTATTGACTAAAGGAAATTGAATGAAGTAATTAAGAAGAACCATTTCCCTTTCCTTTCATGGAACAAATCTTAGAAATAGTAGTTGGCCACCCATATTTATTACTTTATAGATGGCTACTTAGGGCATAATTAAATAGAAAGTGCATGAGGATTAACAAAAAACTACATTTACTTGTCCTTTTGGCACATTTGCATATAATTTAATGCCTTTTAGGTTATGTAATGTACTAGCCATGTTTCAAGGATGCATGTTGAGTACATTTGATGATATGGTTGAGCAGATCCTTGAAGATTTTATGGATGATTTCTTTGTGTTTGTTAACTCTTTTGATGATTGTTTAAGTAATTTCAAAAAAGTATTGTCATGATGTGAAGAAACCAACATGATTGAGAGAAGTATCACTTTATAGTTTCTAAGGGATTGTGCAAGGAATGCTTCTCTCACTTTATAGTTTCTAGAGGGATTGTGTAAGGACATCTAGTCCTCTCAAGGAATTGAAGTAGATAATGATAAAATTGATTTAATTGCTATGGCTACCCCAAAATCAATTAGAAATATTAGATCATTTTCAGCCATGTAAGATTTTATATATGGTTTATTAAAGATTTTAGTGTTATATCTAGATCACTTTGCAACCTTCCATCAAAGGAAAACTCATTTGTTTATATAGAGGATTGTCAAGAAGCTTTTGAGAAGCTAAAGAATATGTTGATTTCATCATCAATTATGTGACCCCCCAATTGGATTTTTCTTTTTGAGATCATTTGTGATGCTAGTGACCATGGAAATGGGGCAATTTTTAGAAAATAAATGCTCCTTTCCCACTTCTTTTCGCATTAAGTCCTATACATCGCATTATCCATTAATTCCCATGCACCCCTTCACGCTTCTAGATAACTCCTCTAACACCAATGCATCTCTTTTCCTACCCACTGTTATAACCTTCCACATTGTTATTTAAAGGCAATTACTCATTTTCATCCTCATTACAACTAGGATGTCCCTTAGTGCTTTTTTTCCTCCATCTGTTACACTTCCTCAAGCAATCCAAGAAATATTCAGAAAAAGAAAAAGGGATGCATTGTTGTTTGAGGAGTTATCTTCTTAGTATTGGTTGTTTTCTTTTATTTCATCATTATTTTATTCTCAAAACTGGTAACCATCTTTTTTGATCAAAATCTTGTAGAATTTGTAAATCTTGACACAACCGAAGAATTATTCCAAGATTGATCATCATTGTTGTTTTAGGGTCACGTTAATCTATTTAATGCAAAAATATTATTTGGTATTCTAGAGGAAAGATTTCAAAAGAAAAACAAAATCAAGACAATGTTGATTAAGTTTTTTTTTTTTTTTCGTTTTTTGGTTGATAAAATCACCTCTTTGGATAAGTGGACAAGTCTAATAAGATCTTAGGATAAAACAATGTATCAAGGTAAAATAGATTTCTACAAATTTACATTCTAATTAGAGTTGGAATCTTTGAGATTTTTCCTCGATATTCTGGAGTGAAATATTTGTAAAATTTGATTTATATAGGTAAACAAAGGCTTTAAAAATATGTGAAAATTGGGCCTTGGAAGTGTGGTCAATGGAGAGGAAAAAAATAAAAAAATAAAAAAGAAAAAAAGGCAATTTTGCCTTTTGGCACTACAGTGACAGGTGGTGAGCACCATGGTGACACGTGCAGTGTGTGGTGACACACATAACAAACACCATGGTGGCACACGTGATGAACACTATGGTGACACATGAGGTTAAATGTGTGGTGAACATCATGATGGAAAAATACAACTTGCCTCTAGTCATCAAGGTGAAATGTGCGATAACAGCTGCACTAATAGAAGAATACTTGCTATTTTGCAAGTTTTTGACATGCATTTTCAAGTGCACTTCGAGGGTGTTTCGGTACATGATCTACTAACACAAAATTTATTTATTTTTAACAAGATTTGAAGTGTGATTAAAAGTTTAGGAATCCAAACATTATTTGGACGTTCGATTTTGTGATGGAGGTGGGAATGATGAGAATCGACCTTTATAATTGGTTATGCATGTTTGTATGGACATGTATAGTATGTAGGATCATTAAATATAAAGGGTATGTTTGAGTGTTAGGATTTTGTGTTGTGTTATACTACAATACCTCAAACCTTTACCTGTTAATTAGTCATAAAATAACCGTACTTAATCCAAAATATCCAAACGCAAGAAAAATAGACCAAATTGACCATAATATCATGTGAATCGAGAAATTTTAAAATTTTATTATGAACTTAAAACAATTGAATTAAGTTCGAGCTTTGTGTCAAAATACTCAAGATGTTGAATATAATTTTTCTTTTTAAAGTAACGCAATGCATCAATGTGCAGTGCGTTACACTACTTAGAGATGGTTTGCAATAGACATGGCCAAGTGGCTATGTTTGCACCACGTTTGCCATCACCCTTGGGACCAATACTAGGCATGTCATATACCAACATGCAAAGGAGACTTGAAACTTCAACATCTCATACTTAAACCCTTGTGATATCATAGGCCTCAAAGAGATGGACAAAAAAAAAAAAACCCCCAAGAACCAATGCAATCAATGTTGAAATGGCTCAAACCAAGGTTAGAAAGTAGCACTGCTCTATTGACATAGAGTAGTGCATCACACCAAGTGTTGGCACCCTGGCAGTCCACCAAGGTTTAGCGTGTTGCACTGTGATGCAATGCCTGCACTAAGATCTTTCTAGAAACAATGCACACTTAGTTTTTGGTTCTTGACACACGCATTTTGGGCGACACCTATGTTTTTAAAAGTGTGATTCTAGAGAGCAGAATTTAACCATGCACATACATTAGGACGTAAGTCTAAATATCTAATTTAGTTTAATGAATATATACTAAAAATCGATAGTTGAATATGTTTAGGTTAAATCAGATACTCATTGATCGAAGTGATTTCTTATTTATATACTTTACAAATGTATTTACATGGAATGACTTGGTGATAGTCTAAAATAATGCATTGATTATTTTATAATGACATATCTAAGTATGGTTTGGATAATATAATTATGATAATGATTACATGATTAATTGAAATATCACATGTTATACCTACAACGAAATTAGAACGTGTGCACGAATCACAGTTAATGTGTTGATCTCAATGCTTAAAGATAGAATGCATATTAAATGGAAATAAATTTATATATCACTATGAATGCATGAATACTCGCATGTAATACATATGTAGGTAATCAAGAGAAAAGGCATGATCCATGTTGAGAACAAATCTTAGTTCATTATGCTTATCGATATTCACCTATTGATTACCATGCATGATTATGAGAATATGTTGTACGACCAGGACATAAGATAATGATTAAGAAGATAGCAACCCACTTTAAAGGGTGGTTGGTCTATAGACATTGTTGATGGTTCTTGTGATAATGTCTCATGCTAGAAATTATCATTGGGTGGTTTAACCATATACACAAAATTTCCCCTAAGATGGGTGGAAAATCATGATCAAACTAACATGGATTTTAGTGTATATCATGTGTAAATGGAAATGGATTTGAGGACAAATGAATGTATTTTCACGTGATTATTTTAGTAGTTCACAATTGTTTCTTACTAGTATGTCCAATCGATTGAAAACCTTCCCTATTACTCTCAGTTTCGAGGTTGAGATATTTTTAAAAAACCATGGTCACCATTAAGTATTGTGATTGGTTGACTAACTAAACCATGATCACTTGCATGATACCATGGTCAGCCCATTAGGTATTGTTGAGTTCCAATGATTAGTTTACTACCTTAGGACGTGCTACCCTACCCAATGATCGATTGGCCAAATAAACAATTGTTTGAAATGCCCTAATGTACTACAATGTTTGCATAATTTTCATAAATGTATATTGAACTAATTAGAACATATAGTAGAACTGCATAACCCACTAAGCTCATAAAGGTAATCCCTCTCTATTTTTTCAAGCGCAAGCACCCGTTGACTTGGCAATGGGAGCCGCATACTTAGATATTTTATTCTTTTTTTCTCTCGCTTTTGTTTCTTCATTAGCTTAGACTATATTTTGCAAATGTGCCCGATGAAAAATATTCATGATGTATTCATAAGCCCCCAAATTGAAAAGCATAGTTGAGATGATAGATTTGCCCATGTTATTCGAAGAAATTGTGTTCATTTTGGAAATAATTAACTATGGACTCGTTTTACATCATCACTATGACTTCTAGAATTACATTGATGAGATATTGATTCTTTCAAAAGGTTCAAGAATGTTAGATGTTTAGAATTTTGACCTTTCACTTAATGTCATCTTCTTTTCTCAAGCACATCTCACATACTAAAGCTCATACATTTGTTCATTAAATTTTTAAACAAATGTAAGCAATTGAACTAAACAGGTTGTCAATGTATAGGAATTGAAAATTGATCCATAGACACATCTTTCAAATCAGTCTTTACTAATGTAGATTACATTCTAATTTTAATCATTAGGTCTTTGCTAGGAGGTACTACAAGACTAATGCTTAAATATTGGGCTCAAACATCTTACACTTTGCTTCATATTAGCACATCCAAATATTTACATAGAAACCAAAAGCCTTCAATGAAAACATAGACCCAACTTAGATATTATTTCTTTTCCCCTTTTTTTCACATAATACTCCATTATTTTGTTTCTTTTTTTTTTCAAAGAATATCACATCGGAAAACTTTTTCTTCTTACACATTCATGGATATAGTATTCTTTTTTTTTCATAAATCATATAGTACAAGCAATGTCAATTTTTTTTTCTTTTCTCACCCACTTTTCAAGAACTGTCAAATCTTTTTCCTTCGTCACCCACTTTTCATGGTCTTATTCCATTTTCCAACCCTTAAAAATGTAAACACTCATCAATGATTAAAGTGTAAGATGCATTGGTTAAAGAGAAAGAAATCAAAGCATATAGGCTTAAGCTAATCATTTCATAGGCAACAAAGAAATTTATAAAGGCTCAACTTATGTCACTATGATATAAATCAAATAAGTATTATGGCTCAAGCCATCTTAACATGATCTATAACATCTTCCTCATAGCATGTTCTCTAGGATTTTACCTCAAATGGTGCTCAAATATGTTCTAGATCCATAGGACCTAAAGATATGGCCAACTTGTAGATGTCTAATCCACACAATCCTTATGATCTCAACCACATTTAACAAGCAAAGAATCTCCAATCAAGCCTAGTTACAAGTCAAATTAAGGACATAAACTTATTGGTTTCCCACTATACTTTCCAACAATTATGTCAAATCAATGTTCACCTATCATCAGCCATTTAGACAAAACCAAGTCAACTTAAAAAATTTTGAAAAGTAACCAAGCCTAATCAATGTTATGAAACTAACAAATTTTAACATGTTCGTAATACCTAAAAATTTTAAACATAATTAAATGTGATGACAACTAATTAATGCAAATCAAGAATAATTATTATAACTAAAATAAAATAACCAAAAAATTGTAATTAGGACCAGAAGGGTAGAAAGGGAAAGTAAAAATTGTATACACACACACAGATATACATAAATTAAGCATCATGCTATGTCATGAAGACCAAGTAGGTGTCTCATAACCAATCGGGCTGCACACTGCACGCTACACTCTTGCAATAGCGCACTACTTGAGCATGGCCAAGTGTTCATTTTGCCTCGAGATCTAAACCAATTCATGGGTCCCCATGCTTTCAAATGGCTTTATGTTTAAAGAACACACTCCAAAATCTTCAACCAGGAATGGTAAGCCCACAAGTAGCTCCCCCACGCTTAGAAATCATGCTCCAAAGTTGCCCATAGCACAATGATCTCCACCTAAAAAATGAATAATAAAGGCATTAATTGTGGCCAAACAACCACCCAACCTCTCATCTCCTCATGCAAGCAATCTTGCACACCCAAATCATGATTGAGGGGAGTCCATACCCCTTGGAGAAGCCACCATGCTCTTCTCCATCCACTAGATGAACACACTCTCCATCCCTTGCTTATAAATTAATTAAGAGTGGAAAAGAGCCACCTTTGGCTACTTGACTACGAGGGTGTGCTTGAGAATGGAGAACTTAGGGAGACTTAAAAGGTTGAGAGAACATTACTCAAGACTTGTCGTTGTCATTTTTATCCCCTCTTCATTTCTATTTTCATCAATAAAGAGAATGATGCATGATATGTTTACCTATCTCCTTCGGGTTGAGCTTGAGTTTCCATACTTGTTAGGGGGTTCTTCATGTTGATTATAGGCCATAAAACTCATGACTATGCATACCCATGTATCATGGATAGAATCATATAATTGTAACATCACAAGATTTGCATGAAACAGTGACCTAAGATGCTTGAACTGATTAATCAAAGTTGATGGTTACACAAGGTGTTGTTGATAGACTTATGACCAAGGAAGGATTCATTATCATCAAATACCATAAAATGAAGTGTTCAAACCTAAGAATTCTTATGGGTGAATTAAAGGGGATCCAATAGACCTAAAGAAACCACGAGAAAGCCTTGAGGAATATGGCAAAAAGGAGACTGAACAAAAAATTTATGTTTTGGAAAACACAAATTAGTGCATGTAATAATGCGTTACTCAATGCAATCACTTTTGGGCTCTAGAAAACCCAATAATAATGCACTGCATTTATGTAGTAGAGCGCTAATCTCAAACTTTTCCTAGGGATAGTTTCTCAATTTATTTGTTTCGTGCTCGAGTTTTAGCCAAGACTTAGGAGGCTTAGTAATGATTTCTAAAGATAATTTTTGATATAAAAAACCACATGAAAACACAAGTAGAAGATGAAGATTTTATTTGAATACGCACACTAAAAATTGATATTCTATGGGCGCCTATGTGAAATTAGAAACATCCTGATAAAAGGATATGATTTTTATGATGCATATGAATGATTGATTTATGTATATGCATGATAATTGATATAATTTATGCATGATATGCTCACCGTTTTGATCTTTAAATGAGTGCTACCATGCTTTTTATGATGCATATGACTCATGGTATGATTCATGTGTAGTATATGCTATGTCACATACATGCGTAAGAAGGTTGATGCAAGCAGCATGATTATCTTGCTATACCTTGAAATATGGTTAAGTTTAGATGCAAACATGTTTGAAATACTTGAAAATATATGCAAGATGAAACATACATTCGTACAATTATATATATTCACTGTGCGTGGCATAGTGAATGAACTTATATTTTATCAATATGATGACATGAAAAGTGGAACATGATACAATATAATATTTATGTGTATATAAATGCATGATGCTAACCAAATATAAGATCACACTATTAAGATAAGAATCCATATTTTGGGATGGTTGGCCTCATGTACTGTCGATGATTTCACATGATCTTTTTTATTTTTGCAAGATTCATACGCTTGAAAAACCTTCCATGTCTAATCACGGTTCGTGGATTGAGATATTTTTGAAAAACTCAAAAAATTAAGAAGATGGCCATTAATGCCATGAGACCATGGCTAGCATCAAGCACTATTGGATTGCAATGGTTGATGGACAACTTAGGAATAACCACTCTACCGTGATCAATAGGAAAGTTAAATAGTTATTTGAAATGCCTAATATATTGTAGTGTTTACACAAATATTGTGGGTGTATGTTTGAATAGTTATGAAGCAAAATTGAATGAACAACTAGGCTCATAGAGCTCATTCCTTTCTAAAATTCTCCAGTTGCATGTGATCAATGATTTGGCACAAGATTCGATTTTCTACCAACCTTCTTCCTTTGGTCTTTATGGTTAACCTCATTATTCATTGATAATTTTTTGAACTTTTTTAGTTTGTAACACTTGAACTCATGAACTAATGCATTTGAGATGCCCCATGGTGTAGGCAAAGAATATAATGTATTTTGATGGTCCTGCAGTATGCAGTCATGGACTCTGAATGCTATGAGTTGGCATGAGACTTTGGAATTTTAATGTTGAATACATAATGTTACATATGTTGAAAAATGTTGGTTTAAATTGTTGCTCATGTTAGAAGAGTTATGAAGCTTAACAAAATGATATTTGCAAAATGATAATGTTTTGATAAAAGAAAAGATAGAAATAGATGGAAGACAGTATAAAAGAAAAAGACTAAATCTTTTCATGCAAGATGAATGAAAAAGCGTCTTGAAAACAAATTTAGAGTTTAGAAATGACAAAGGTACACACACATTTTTCCATTGCAAAATTGATGTTTTCAAAATTTACTAATCAAAAGGTTTTAAGTAAATAACTTGATTTAAAATGAGATTTGGAAGGGGGTGTAACAGTGATGGTATCAAAGCATAAGCATTTTGTCTAGTGGAAAAAAATTTGTTATATTTTTTCAACGTAAGGACTTACCTAAGATAGGAAAGGAATGATAGTATGAGACTATAGGTGTAATACCCCAGAATTTTGTTAAAAAATTTAAAATAAATAAAATAAGTTGAATAAATTAATTTCAAAGATTTTAAGAAATTTTGGGTGCAAATGGTGGGTCGGCACATGACAAATAAAATAAATTAAAGATATAGTGGAAATTAAACAAATAAAACCTTAATTTGATAATTAAATAAAAAAATTAAGGTTTAGTAAAATAAATAAATAAAAAATAAAGTATAAATACACATATAGGTTAATATGAGTATGAATAAAGTGTATATTAGCACAAAAAATGTGAATACTACATATTATGGGGATATGTACATAGAAAAAATG
>JAJIYU010002391.1:0-30514 GCA_030144865.1 Tinospora cordifolia
TTTACCCATTGAAAGTTTTTATTTATTTCAATGTAGGGCACATCGGCCTAAGTGAAATCATGTATTTCCAGTTTTAAATTTATTTTTCGCTGTAATGGTTTATTGTACTCGGAACTTGTCGAATGAATAAATGAAGAATTTTATTTACCATGATGTCATTTTGTATATAGACTAATGCACACAGGAACCCTATTGCATTTGGGGTCTAAGAAGAAGAAAATGTAACACGGGCCCGTCTCCCAGGCATCCCAAGAATTTTGATCAAAGAAAGTTGAACCGTCAGATGACGTGGAAGATGAGACTTGGGAGGTGGAGTGTTACAATATATATATTGGGCATTTTATGTAATTTCCTCCTAGAATTATTACTAGTGGTCCATTATATCTTTTATTGCATAGTCGTGTCCCGAGAAATTAAGACAAGTGCTCCAATTTCCTTACTTAAGGGAATAGTTAGGATTGGAAAGGTATAAATACTAAATTGTAATGTAGTGATGGGAGAAGAAGACATTATTATTATTATTATAATATTTTCTTACTTTGTTAGTTTTAGTCCATTAATCTTACACTTGGTTTCTATGTAATTGATTTTTTAGTTTCTTTTTCTTTTTCTACAACTACTTATTAGTTTGAGCTTTCATTTGCTCTTAACAATGGCTTCCAAATCAAATCAAGCCATTGTAGATGTTCTATATGCTCTCACATAGAAAACTAGTTACCATGGAAACATAGACTGAGGTAGTCAAGAGCATATGGTTGCTGCCATTATAGATCTTTGTTCTCAACTAGAATGCATAACCACTCATTCCCAACCTTTCAACCATGGCCCCACCCCCACCAGCTTCATTAGATCAACATAACGCTCCTCAATCTCACCTTCACCTCCTTTGTAATACCATAAAATTTGTAGCCTTAACTAATCATAAATCAACCATAATTAATCATAATTTTTTAACCCCAATTAACGTCAATGGATAAATGTAACACCCCACTTCCCTATCCCTGGGCACACACAGTTTAGAGGGTAAAATTACCATACTACCCTCAAGTATTGAAATTATAAACGAGCCACCCGAGAAGCAAGCGGTGTCACATTATCTCTTTTCTCTTTTTCTCTTTCACTGTCCCGATTCTATGAGACTTAATGAGTAACATTGATCCATAAAACATACTTGAAAATCATTTAATAAAATAAATTCATATCATTCATAAAAGAACAAATTATGTCTTGAGGTACAAATCCCTTAATTTATTACATTGATTTTAAACTTGAAAACCTAATGAAAACATTTGGGCTAACATGTCCAATTTAAATATTTCATAAATACATAGATTTAACTTGACTACGTAGCTTCCATTTAGAAATTTCGTGAAAGATAAAAATAAATGAAGGGTGAGCTCAAAAGCTTAGTAGATCATTCCAAATATTTAACTCCTTACTTCAAAACAAATAACACATGTATGACAAACACTTTAAAAGATTAAGTGATTCAAACATTTGTTTGTTTACAGTTGACATTAAGACAAAAAGGAAATATGTCTCAGTATTCCATATTTAGGAGATGAGATCAAACTCAAACCTTCGAACCTATCATTAACAAAGTGGGGTTAAATTCGAACCCTCAGTTCACATCCCAAAAATACTCATTTAGAACACTCATAACAAAAATTCATCATTGTGCTAGTACGTGGTTGATAATCTTTGTTAATTTTTCCTTACTATCCAATCACATTAATAACAAGGTAAATTCAGGAATAAGTATGTAAGCATGGTATTGAGCATGTTAACAAGGCATTCAATGATTGTAGCATCGTATAGATTACTCATATGTACATATAGTGAGGCATGCATTTTCATTGGTATAACATGGTATATTTCTGAACTAAGCATGCATATAACATTCAATCAAACATGTGGATTCATGGCACATTTCTAAACTAAGCAAACGTTTATGCATATAATACTTGAATCAAATTAATAAGGTAAAATCTAGAAATCACTTCCACCTTCTACACTTAATCCTTTAATTACAAACTCTTTGAAAACTCTATTGAACCCTCAAATCTCCTTGGTTGCTCAACACACCTTTTGGCACAGAATTTGTGCAAAACTCTGTTTCTCCACCTTCCTACTACTTTAATTGTCAGCTAGAATAACCAAAGAATGAAAATGATGCCAAGAGGGAGGTAAAGAGAGAAAGAAGAAAATTGTCATGCTCTTGATAGGATGAAAAAAATGGTGCTCATGCTTAGGTTTATATAGACTTATACTGGACATGTCTTAGGAAGTTTTGAGTTGTTTTCTTTGTAAGAACCTTTCTAAAATTCTCCCCCTTTCTATTTTATTTGTTTTCTAAGCATAAGAATGACTAAGTAAAGGTTTTAAAAGTTGCATATACATTAGAAGCTTCCTATAGTCGCTTTAGAAACTTTTTAAAATCCTTTTTGTGCGAGTTTCCTAAGTATTACCGCAGTAGTATGAACACGATGTTTCTATTTTATTTAATTTTAATTATTCAAAAAAATTATGGGGTATTACAACCTACCCCCTCAAAATAAATCTCGTCCTCTAAATTTGTACTTGCTAGTTTCGATACTATTTGTTCATGCATTAAAAGTTTCCCATAGTTACTTTAAAAACTTTCTAAAATTCTTTTCATACAAGTTTCCTAAGTACTATCGCAGTAGCGTGAATGCAATGTTTTTATTTTATTTTATTTTAATTATTTGATAAAATTTTGGAGTATTACAATAAAGGTTGACTATGATCAAGAACTGATTCACTTTGCTAGTGTGGCACAAATATTGAAAAAGTCCAAAAAATTGTTTTGAGGTCAAAACATTGAAATTAAGTGACAAGTTCCATCTTGAAGTGCTTAAGATGTCGAGGAGAATTGATTAAAAAAAATGGAGTATCCCAATAATAAGGCCAAAATTTTCAAATGTTTTGATTTTCAAGATATAAATTTTACACAAATTTTCATTGATCTAAAGGTTCCCATAATGCCACATGGCATGCCTAAAAAAGAATTCACTTGATTCTTATTGGCGAAGTTAAATGGATTTCAACCTTTTGGTGAAAGAAAAATGCAAGGAAAGATAGTGTGATAATAACTTTCTAAATTAGTAAAAGTCAAAGGTGTGAATCCATGAAACCTTGATCCTCTTCCCAACACTCATGCAACACCCAATTATAACATGGCAGCCCAATTCTTTATTTGAGTACCTAAATGCTTAATTAGAATACCTAAATCTAGCCAACACCTGATCCTCAATCCTAACCTCTCCTTATGTTAAATGAGTTGAATGAGAGAAAGTAAATTCATTTTCTAAGTGTTGAGCTAAATGGAAGAGTGAAAAATGTGGCTGGAGTGTAGAAAATGGTCTTGGGAGCTTAAAGACAAGGAATCACTCTATTGTATCTTTCAACCCTCCTTCCAATATTTCACATATCACCACAACTTATACATGAAAACCACATAAAAATAAAGTCACTTCAAGTTATATCTTAAGAGTCTTAGGAACTATGTTCTAAGACCTTTGCATAACACTAGATAGTGGCAAAAGCCATGAAATGCCAAAAGCATGGAAAGAATCCATTATCGGAAGCCCAAGAAATGGTTGATCAAAGTTAGGTGGTGCAACTAGTGCCACTATTGTAAAGCCTAAAATTGAAATTTAATTTAAGCTAAAACTAGAACCAATAGGAAGCGATTCAACTTAAACGATTGATACTACTGGAAGTAAAACTAAGCAAGGATCAGAACACATCAAGAAGCTCACAAGTTTAATAACTATAGCCACAGAACCAAGTCATTAAGGTTGGTAGTTTAAAATCAATTTTTAGGTATGACAATTGACACAACAATTAAATTTAAGGAAACCCAAAAATAATTAAGACCAAATAAACTTGAAAGGTTGTAAGAATGAGATGCGTCATCGAAAACACTATAGGAACACATCAACAATGACATAAATCAAAGACATAAAGTTCTTGAATCAAGTGGCTGAAGTTATGTTGTCACCAAAATGTTAGTTATTATCAAGTTCCTTGAATCCTTTGAAACCAAGTACTCAAACTACCATAGTTTTGTAGAGCATTGAAAGATAAAGAGAACAAGTTGTAGAACAAGAAAAAGTGGCACCAGAAAGGCCCCAAAAAGGCACTGTAAAAATGTGCTTAAAAGATATTACTATAATAATCAAAACATTGTCACAAAATAACTGTATTGATTAACACAATAATGCCCAAATTCTACAATAACGAGGGGGGGTTCCAGAATGATGACTTTTTGAACTTCTAATATTTCATGAACTAATTAGCGAACGATTGAAGATCTTAAAGAGGGATTTCAAAAGACCAAAATGACCCAAAAGCACACCTAGAAGCTTGAGATTAGGATGACAGTTTACCTAATTTGATATACACTAAGAGTTAGTGATTGCACACATATAGGTGTAGTTAAGCGTGCATTGTTTGTAGAGTGATCTCGTAGAAATTGTATGGTGTTACTGACTTGTTGATATGGGTAATGGTTGATTTCTTTTTATTTTATTGTTAAACTCGCACATATGCAAATGATTATGAAAAGGTCATAAGTGGACACTTAGGGTACCTAATTGCATCCTATATGATTGAATGGATAGCATCATTGTGAATGCAATATATATTTGATGAACAATGAATGAGATATGGTTGTTATGTGAATATCATCTATGCATGCCATGATAGAGTCCATGATAAGATGTCGACATGGATCTCTAGAATATTGATTTCAATATAAAATGCATGTAGATATGTAATATATGCATACTTGTGTAGTTTGTAGATTGAACATGAACATTTGATGTTGATAATATGGGCATGATGATATATGAAGTCATTTGAATAATTTTAAGATACATGAAACATCATGTTGTTGGCTGCATGTAATAAAAGTACTTAGGATAACAAAACACCTTTCTAGGACAACTAACTTTTATATGTCATTAGTAGTCCACCGTTACCGTGTGATGTTTTCTACAACAAAACATCTCCCATTAGGCTCTGATTCTAGGGTTGGGTCATTTTTTAAAACCCTCCCTTGTGTGGCCTCGATTTGGAGATTAATACGTATGAACCATAGTCAGCTTTTAGGTATTGTGGGAATGCTAGTGCATGACACCATAACTAACTAGACTATGTCTCTGTGATGTTGTAGTGATTTACGAAATACCTTAAGTCATGTTTATCCTATCAATGTCAACTAAAAACTAAATTTTTGTTTGAATACCTAGTGCTTGCAGTGTGTGCATAATATGCATTTTTATACATATCTTTAATTTGGAAATGGGCCATTGGCTCGTAGAGCTTATAACACTTTGTTTTTAGATGCAATTACCCATTGATTGGGTTTGAGGAATCAACCCTTTGACTATATCTTTCTATTCTTTTTTAATCTTTGTACCCCTAGTGGAATGGGATTCAATAATTTTGGAAAGTTGTATTATGCACTCTATTTGGAATGGGCCAACTTTCATGCAAGAATTGTATGCCCTACATGGATAGGGTTAATTCTAGCCTATATGTGGAGCACACTATATTTGGGCAGTTCTATTTTTATCATTTTAGAATTTTAAAACATATATTTCTTAATGAAATTTGGTCTTATATTCGATTTCACCACAAGATTTCTTTCTATAACTTCTTTAATCACATAATGAATCACGAACATGAGCCATAGCATCCTCCATAAGATAATGACCCAAAATGTTTTCCGATGAAATGGAAAATTTTTAATATTAAAATATAGTTTTCGAGAACAAAGACAATCATGTTTTCCAAGTATTTCACTATAGAAAAAAAAATCGTATATTTTAATGAAAGTTTTATGGTACTAAAACTAATTTTTTTTAAAACGAGGTTAGAAAAGAGGAGTGTTACATTCTTAACTAAGGCCCCAGCTCAAACATGTGTTCACAATACCTCGATTTCCCTAGACCATCAACACACACCAATTCCTCCTCGTTCCCAATAAACCACCCAAAATCTACCTTCCCTTTTTTAATGGATCCAATTTGTTAGATTGGCTATCCCATGCTAAGTAGTACTTGTCCTCTTTTATGGCATTTGGGACTTATTTTACTTGCAAAGAAATGCATGAATTAGCTTAGTGGATGTTCACTAATCATCAATTTTCTTGCTAAAAGGGCCTTAGAGCTTCGGTTTGGTCCTTTTACCTACAATAATCATCATATTAGCCCTCTTCAAGCTCCATTAGATTGGGTTTGTCACCAAATACCAAATGCCTTCAAGATACTGATTTAGCCTTAGCTCCCTTTATTGTTATGGTTGGCAATGGTGATTCCATTCATTGCTCTAGGGAAACCAAAGTAGTTTCTTCTTTACTCTTTGAAGAACCTTATTTCTCTAAAAAATTATACCACAAACCCCACAACCATTACTCTTACCACGTCCTAATCTCCCACCATCCCATTCACTATAACACTTTATCCACATTACAAACTCTAACAAAAACTACATTTTCATCTCTCATCAGTAGCCTTTCTAGGTAATATTGTCCTTCGCTCCTTGTAACTCTAGGCTACTATTTTTGAACTCCTTGTCTCTAAACTAGTAGATTTTAGAAGTGCTCATAACATTATGCAACCTCACATCACTTAATTCTTAAATCTACTAATTTTAGCTCTACTTCACTTACTTATTATAGTTGGTAATGATGATTCCATTCATTTCTCTAGGTTTTGTATTGATGCCCCCTTGTTGATCCAATCGAGTTATGTCTTTCCTATTCAAGTTGTTGATCTAGTTTTGGGTGTTGAATGGTTACAAACACTTAGACCCTTCTTATTTGATTTTTCAACTCTATATATGCAATTTTATCATGAAAATTCTCTCATCACCCTCTATGACAAAATACCCATGATAACCTCAACCACCTTTTCCTAACTTTATCAACTATCACATATTTAGCATCCTCTTTTCCATACTTTGACTCCACTCTCAATAGATTCCCTCAAACACCTTCTTGCCAACCCATATATCTTACCCAACCTTTTTGTCCCTAATTTTTCTAACCATATACCACAAGACCAATTCCCACCAGACTTCTACTCCTTTTTTTTTTTTTTTTGTTTTTGCATGTTCTCCTCTATTTTCTCCATCCCCTTTGATCTACCACCTAGTAAGCCTCACGACCACCACATCCACTTAATCTTTAATTCGATATTAGTAAATGTTAAATTTTATTGCTACCTTCGAGACCAGAAAGAAACTATGGCCAATCTCATTTTTAAAATGTTGATGAATGGCAAAATTCATCGAAGCACATGGAGATTTTGTAAGGATTATAGAGCTTTTGAATGCCATTCTTGTTTTTGATCAGTTTCCTATACCAAATGTGGATGATTGGAAGATGAATTACATAGTTCAACAATTTTCTCCGTGCTTGACCTATGGTTAAGCTACGTTTAGGTTATGATATTGTCATAAGATGTGTTTAAGACAACATTTAGAATAATGGATGGCCATTATAAATTTTTGGTGATGTGTTTTGGCACCTCTAATGCTCCATTAAAATTTAAGACTACTACAAAAGACATATTTCAGCCTTATTTGTGACCTTTCAGGTCAGTATGCTTTAAATATATCAAGTATACCAAGTATACAGTCCTTCTTGGTCGACTCACCTATTCAACCTATGAAAAGTTTTACATTACTATATGATAATCAACTCTATGCCAAATTCTCTTAGTGTCATCTTGAAGTGCTTACAATTGAATATCTATGTCATAGGTTTATTTGCAAATGGGTTAAGGTTGACCCCTCTAAAATTGAAGTTATTAGAAATTAGCTCGAGCCATGCCCTCTCAATTACCCCATGATTTTTTTTGTCTCACAGGCTGCTACCATAGATCTGTTTAGCATTGTCCTGTGATAGCAAGTCTACTCACTCCCTTCTATACTTGAAGTTATTAGAAATTGGCCTCAGCCACGCCCCATACTGGCCTCTATGATTTTTTGAGTCTCATGGGCTACTACCTAATAATCAATCCACCACAAAGGAACTATAATCCTTTTTCGAACACTTAAAATATAGGATGGAGGGACCACCCTAACCTTAGCTATAGACCAAGGTCACAAAATTTTGAAAATGTTCACAGTAGACAAGCAGGTCCATCACAATAACCCTCTCCAAAGCCAAATATGTCTCTTGAAGACACAGTTAAAGCTTTAGTTACTATTCACAAAAATTCAATAGGAGACAAGATTAAGCATCTAGAATTTGGAAACTCAAGTGAGTTAGTTGGTATCATCTATTTGTAGACTGGAATCTTAAGGAAAATTATCTTCCCAACCCATTTCCAAAACAAAATGCTAGTGCAATCACTTTCAGGTATAAGAAAGAGTTGAAGGAATCCAGAAGTGGTGTTAATGTAAGCCATGGGCACACCTAAGTGGTAACAACCCATTAACAATTCGACCAATTAATCTAACTAAAGGTGAACAACCAAAAACTATGGTGACTCAATGTCGGGTCCCCTTTTTTGCTTCAAAGGGCATCGTAACCGGCATAATAATTTAGCGAGTCACCCTCCACCTACTGCCTCACTGAATTACTGTTATGGCCTTTCCCTCCTGCCACAATGATCAAAGTCCCCAAACAATTCTCATATTAATTGCACAAAATAGAATAGTTAAAATCGTTGAGTGATATTACATAAATATTTTATTTAGGGATTACAAAATATTTTATAAAACTTGTGGGTTAAACAGCTAAAAGACCTACTTAACACAGCCAGTACAACAAAATGTAATGAACATAAAATGTACTCAATAGTGGGAACTGTAAGATGATCTTTAGCCAATAACGAGAAATTTTTCCTTATCTAACCCAAATGGACCTGGAAAAAAATAAGAAAAATGTGAGCCTAATACACATGGATTGGGGAGTAGAAATCTTGCATTGTCAATACATACTCAAAATCATGTAAGCATGTGATGCATAATGCCAAGGAATTAGTTATGCATAAACAATATCATATTATTACAATAAATTTGGAAATCATGCAAATTCAATATATTACATAAGTAACAATCCATCAATATCATGCATGTGCACAAACCATCCTACTCAATGGATCGACGTCATCCTAAATGTCTAGAATTACTACTTGGCAAATCCAAAGCCATATATAGACATACTCAATAGATATAGGCAAAGCCACACAAATCTGTAGTTTATATCTCATCCAACCTAGGTGGAGCCTTACAAACTCAGATTAAATATTACAACATGCAGGTTCCATGATTTTCGATAAAATCAATTAAATCCATCATTTCGTGCAATTTTGAAATAGAATATTCATGCAACATAATATAAAGTACATGCATAATATAAGAAGAAAATGCTAGAAAAACTACACATAGAGCATAAGGGCAATCTAATTACTACTTTACAACAACGAATAATTCCTTTTGTGAACAATAACATCATTCATGAGTTAAAGCCATACACACAAACATTATACGACTCTTATCATGTATACCCAAATTTTTAAAGTTACTCTCCTTCCTAATTGTGTTCTAGGGTTCTTTTTTGGCCATACTTTGCCTTAGTTTCTGCCTAAAATGATCGAAAACCACATAAAAAACACATTTCCACAATCTAGGTCTTGGATTACTACTACAGCACGCCGCCGCTTTGGGTGCAGCATGTTACTCTATACAGTAGTGATGCGAGATGAGTTTTTCCTCATCTTTTTGTGTTTTTCCTCCATATTTCTCTCATTTTTCTACCCACCATTTCCTAGCAATCATGATTCCATAGACAAGTGAACTATTATCATGCATCAACTCATCTATTTAAGTACTATTTCATTACCAAAAATCAAAGAAAACATCAAAGGAAATCTTTGACAAAAATTACACCTTATCATCTGATCAACAAGCCTGCTTCTTGCATCTTATTTTTGCTCCTCGAAACCCTTTTCATCAAGCTACTAATATGATTTTCTTCCCCTAAAAGCCCCCTCTCAAACATGACCATGAGTTTGTTGTGTTTTCCTTAGGTTTACCCCCACGAACTCTCCAAGTAGCTCAAGAGAATGCATGAACTCAAGGTGAATGGGACCTATTTATAAAGGGGCTTTACATTAAAATTTTGTGATATCTTACACTATAACAACTCATAATTTTTATGACACGTAGGCATGACATATGTGTGTATAAACATGCACATACATATAAGCATAAATAATGTCACGTGAAATTAAAAAAATACATAAATTGAAGTAATTTAAAAGTAATAATAATAATAATATAATAATAATTATTATTATAAATATTATTATTATTATAATAAAATTATAAATAATGGGTATAGATATTATAAGTAATGGGTATATATATATATATATATATTATAATATTATGATGAATTTTGGTGAGGAGATGAGAATATAAGGTGCTAAACAAAACAAAAAAGAAATATATATGATTTACCTTGGTGTGGGTTGAGAAGAAAAAATTAAAGGGTTGCTTTTGTGGAGGAGGAGTTGATTAGTTAATATGAGATGCTATCTTGTTTTATTGCTGGTACTTTGGGTTGAGAGGAATTGCAAACAAAGGTAAAAGAAAAAAGAAAAGCAAAAGGGCATTGTACAGTGAAATTTGAGGTCATTGAATAGTGTGAGATGGGTGGCCAAATTGTATATGTTTGTATATGTTTGTATGGGCGGTGGAGTAATTCACTGTACACTTCGTCTTTCTCCCATTTTTTTTTCATTTACAGAACATAACACGAGAAGAGCAAAACACATAGAGCAAAGGAAATCTGATTTTTTTTTTTTTTTATGGATTTGATGCATAAATAAACCTTTTTTCCTTATTTATATTACAAAAATAATAAATAAGTATCGTATTACGATCGTAATGGTGTAATTCTTACTGTAAGAATGTTTTATAGTAGTACCCAAAAAATAATGTGTTATCCCACCGTGAGTAAAATTATGTAAAAATTATACTAATACACTCTTAATGATGCATAGATCTTAGATATATAGCTAGTTTTTATTCATTTGTCCTATAAACACCAATATAAATATTCAAAATTTAATAACTTTAGGAGGGGTTTTTGGGTATGTTAAATTCTAATAAAATTTTAATTGAATCCCATAAAAATGTAGAGAACAAAAATTGTACTCATCGACACCAAATTCATGAATTTTAGATATTAATTGAAATCTTAGTGAGCAATTGACCAATTGGGTTATTTTTTAAAATTTAAAAAATTAGTAAATATATAATTGAAAAGCCTATTTTTGATATTTTTTGTTATAGAAATATTTTATATAAGTGGAAAAATAATCTTAAAGATTATTAAGCATATTCGGGTTAATGCACACTAATACATGAGATCAAATAAATATATTGGATTAAATATAAGCTATAAATATGCTAAAAAATAATTTATAAAATAAATTTAAATAAGTTGAATTTAATTTGATGCATATAAAATGATTTTTGGTGATAAGATTATATTTGTGACAAAATTATATTGGTGTTGTAGAGATAAATTGTTATTATATTTTATGAACTAGTTGGGTATTAATTTTGGTGAGTAATCTTTACTTACAGTATTATGTGTGACATTGGTAGTATATTAAAATTTTTGATTTTATTTAAATAGAATGATATATTTTATTTCATGTTTATTTAAATTTCATGAAATAATTTTGATGCATTGTAGCATGTCAATTAAATACATAAGTAGGTTATTAACATGACAGCATTTATAGTAGTCATGGCTCAAGAAACAGACTCACAGGATTAACCATTGTGATAATCTTGGTTGGTGCATGCCTGACATGAGATGAATGAGATAGAAATGTATAGATAATTGATAATTAGAAGCCTGTACACTTGTTATTCGTGCGGTGATGAGCATATTCGCTCTATTATCTAGAAGAAGGGAGATGGTTTATGTTTTTTTAAAGATTATACATTATTGAAATTGAATGCATGATCACATATTACATTATGCATGTATGTTATTTTTATTTTATTTGCAAGTGATTTGAGATTTTTTTTCCTTGCATGTTTTCATATATATGATAGTTATATAATACTATAAGTAAAATTATTTACTGAGCCTATTGTTTGCTTACTCTATTACCAATCATTTTCTCCAAGTTTTGATAGAAAAAAGAAAATGGAAGACAGTGTAATATCAGTACTAGTTTGTTTTGGAGTTAATAATATGTGGTAATTGTAATAATTAACCAAACTATTGCATTTGAAGATGCATATAGACTTGTTATCATCTGAATGAATTGTCATAACGAATTATGTATTGTATGGATTGATACTTAATTTGATGAAGAAATATTGGATTGTGATCTATCATATGACAACCCATGTTTAGATACACAAGAATTATGGGGTCCGATATATGTACTTTCAAAAATTTTAATGGAAATACATTAATTTATCTCAATCTTTCTCAATTTTAAGTTATTTGTTGAAAAAAATGAGAATAACGGAGAAAAATACAAATTTTAAGGAGAAAAGTATATGAAATTATAAGAAAATTGTGATTTCTTGAGAAAAATAATTTTTGGGATTGATTATTGAATTTTTAGAATAATTATTAAATTTTTGGAGTAATTAATAGAATTTTTGGAAGAAAAATGTAATTTTTGGTGGATTATTCGATTATTGAAAAAAATAATTGTATAAATAATAGAAATGGTGTATAATTAAAAGATCTTGATAAAAATGATGGAACAAAGGATTTTAATAATTTTAGGAAAAAAAAAATTAAAGAAAATTGAATATGTATACATATATATACACCAAAGAGGAAAGAAATACAAAAAGAAAAGAAATAACAAAAAAAAGAGAGGGTCGGGCCTGGGCAAACCCAAGTGCAAGGCCTAGGCCGACCCAGGCCCTTGCGGGCCGAAAGCCTAGCCCGCACGAGCTTCCAACCCGTGTGGGATTTGGGCCTGGCGCACGGGCCGGCCCACGCGCCCAAACAGGTCATCTCCCCCTTTTATTGCCATTTTTGTGCAATTTTTACTCAATTTTTTTATTTTTTGGGCAATTTTCAGCAGCAAAACCATGGGAATACATGGTTTTGAAGCCATGGTTTTACCATCAAATCTCAACCTCCTGATGTGGCCAATGAGTAGTGCCAACTAGTCATTCTGTATGGAAACTCAAGGGCCACGTGGAGGGCTACATGGTACCTTGTTTTGCCATACAAACACCCCCTCCATGCAACAAAACCACCACTTGAACAAAAGTTTTTCCGTTTCCAACTCCTCCCACTCATTTTCCAGAGCTTATATCTTCTTCGTTTGACTTCCATTTTAAGTGATATAAGGCTCTTTGGAAAGCTCTTGCCACCCTCTACAACGTCCCATAAGCAGCTGATCGAATCCCAGAGCCATTTGAAGTGAAACAGCCAAGAACAGTGCTGCTCAACACTATTGGAAACCAAGAAAAAAAATTGTTTTGAATTAATCTTTGGAGTGTTGATTCTTAGGCCATTTCAAGTCTGTTCTAGAGGTTAAACCCCTTTTATTCTTCCTTATTACATGTATTTCAATGTCCAAGTGATAGAAATTAGAATCTAAGGTCCCATCTACGTTTTATAAGGTGATGAAGTTGATTGTCTGATCAACTGTTGCAACAGTTTCTGTAGAAAACTGACTTTGGGACCAGATTGGAAGCAGTGTTTGGAATACTTAGAGGAGTCTAGTTGGACTAAGATCATAGGTGTTTTGATCCTCATACTTGAGACTACAAAAAGGTAAAAACCTTGAACCATAAACCTCTATAGTTTAAATTTCTATTGTTGCAAAGAAGACCTAGTAGTTAGGTATTAAGGGACTTTGAAAAATTTCATAACACCCTTATGCATGCCATGTTTTGAAACAATTTCTGCAGAAAATTGACTTTGGGACCAGATTGGAAGCAGTGTTTGGAATACCTAGAGGAGTCCATTTGAACTAAGATCAGAGGCGTTTCGAACCTCATACTTAGGACTATAAAAAGGAAAACCCTTGAAACATAAACCTTTGTAGTTTAAATTTTCTATGCTTGCAAAGAAGACCTGGTACTTAGGTATTATGGGACTTAGAAAAATTTCATAACACCCTTATGCATGCCATGTTTTGGAGTTGTGTTTAAGAGTAAATATGACTATAGTTGCTTGTTGTTTTGGGTAGGACTTTATTAATCATAATTCTAGGATCTAAACTCTTGCAAAAATAGCAAGAAACAGCCTCGGATTGTGTAACACCCCAATTTTTGGCCGGACCTTCGTTCACGTGTGGATCGTCACCCGCTGAAAATCAAGGTGCTACTTGAAAATTTTGTTCTGTCAAAATCTTTTTCTTCAAAATCAAGTTTATAAAAATTTGTTCTCAAGTCAATCTCTGGATAATTTTCTCATACAACACAAAAGAATTAAGATAATTTCTCGAGACATTCACCAGGTTCCCTAATATAAGTCATCAATAATGCAGCGGAAAAATACTTTAAAACTATTCATTCAACCCAAAATCGTTAAACAAGGAAAAGTTAAAACCCATGTAAATACATTAAAACAATCCAGTAAAATATATAAAACATGACCTCCAAGTCACCTATCCCCGACGTCCTCCCCATGAGGTGCCCAATCAGAGTGCGAGTCTTCTGACGTAAGTCAACATACTCTATGTCCAGCTGTACCTGAAAAATAAAGTGGGAGTGAGCTTGAAAGCTCAGTGGATCGATCCTACACATTACATGCGTTATACAGACCTAATCCAAAACATTACAAACACTTTCAAACATTAGGCGTTCAAACATTCATTTGTTTAGTCGAAGTCTAAGACCGGAAGAGGGTTGAGATGTTTCTCGGTATTCCTTGTGATCCAATCAAATCTCAGAAGGTTCTAATAACCATCTAAAATCAATCAACACTCACATCACAGCCTAAGAGAGTGTACTAACCATGGCATCGTACTGTCTCCCAAAGACTTCGAGCTATTACAGTTAGCTCCAGATGGGAATACCTACGAACCGCCTTGTAGCTCGACAATCTCAAGTAGTGACATTTAGGAGATGTCACCTCGATCCACTTTAGGCTCGTCAATCATACCAGTACGTGGATTCTTAATAAACCATCGTCTTATTTTAATCTTACAAACAATCACCAATATACCAAGCATCACATAATACACGTGAAAATAATCCAAACTATGCATGTAACCTAACGTGATAAGATGTATGAGTCCCTAGTCATGTATGCCTTATTTGAGTAAATCCAAATGCAAGTTTATACCATAAACTAATTACGCATGGATTAAGAATATCATCATACATCACACATCGTTCACATAAGCCAAACAATATCAATCAAGTTCCTAACAAGATCCTAATAACCTAGAACTATCAAATTAAATGTTTTGAATTTTAAATCTATATAATACATATGAGCAAGGAAGTCACGCCCACCTGGTTCTGAAGATCTTCAGGGCTCCCTTATTTTTCGTTGAGATACTTGACACTTTAAATGCAAGAGTCTGAAATTCAATACTTAATATAATTATTCTTAAGTTTAAATGATTCCTCAAATAATTATAAAGTCTAAATATTGATTTTCAATTAGTTTAAAGTTATTGTAAAATTCTAGAACTTTATTCATTCTAATTAAAATACTTCTAAGTCCTCCAAATTTCCTTAGTTTAAATTTACAATTTTAATAATTCATTTACAAACTTTTTCGTAGAATTAAATTTCTAATAACTTAATCTTTGAGATTTGAATAATTTATTGATATCAAAATTAATTTAGTTACGAACAAAATAAGACTTTTAAATATTCTAAGTTTAGTTTCAAGGCCTAAAATTTTATTATTTTCTTATAAAAGACCTTTAAACTCCTAAGGTTTATTTATTTATTTATTTATTTTCACGTATCTGATCAATTTAATTTATTAAGTTGTAACATATCCTAATTTAAAAGATTAATTAATTTAATTTTATTAATTCAATTAATCCTCACGTTCAATAATTTATAAATAATCTCATATAAAAATTTATTCAATTTAAATTGTTAGATAAATTCTCTATAAACTATTTTTCACAATTAATTTATTAAATTTCTATTTGCCTCAAATTTCTTAATTTCTAATTTCATTTTGTTTTCCAATCTAAATCATTTAAAATAATTTCATATTATTTAAAATAAAAATTCAAAAAATTAAAATTTTTTACCTTTCAAAACGTTCCTCGTCGCGCGAACGATGCTAGCGATGAGACCTCTTTGTCGCCCGTGACCCTTCGCGTAGATCGCACTATTGCCATTTCCTCCTTCGTTCATCACGAGCCAAACCCAATTATTAAAAAATTGAGCTTTAAAATTAGAATTTCAAATCACAATTTCCAACTGTAACCCAACATCAAAATCATTCACAACTCAACTCCTCAATAGTCACGGTCTGCAACCGTCTTCTTCATCACAATAACACACCAACAGCTAAAAACAAGGTTTCCAATCTCATTTTCTTTCTCCCGTGTTTCACTCTTCAACAACCAAAATTTCACCGTTGAAACAATCTCTTGTCCAATCTGCGGTAAGAACTAATATTTGTTCTTCACTCATCCAAATCGAATCCTAATTCCCAACACACACCCATCACATTCTTCACCATTCATTTTGATCAATCCTCCTCTTCGTCCAATCTGTCACTCACACAAAAAAAAAACAGATTTTGCAGTTTCTCTTCTCCTTCAATCGTGATTCAAGTCTCCTCAACACCCAAAATCCAGCTTCATTCTTCATTCTGCAGCAGGGACGACAACAGTTCGAGTAGCAGAACACAACCCCATTGCCCTCTGTTTTCTTGATAGCACAAACCAAATTATCGAGCGTCCATATACTTTTCTGTTCCCACGACCAAAAACCAGAATTTGAAATGAAACCGCCATGCTCCTTCTATTTTTTGTTGTCCGAACTTACCAGCAGCGCACACACATTCGCTGCTGGTTCTTCATCTCGTTTTGTTCAAGATTTCCAAACCCAGAAACGCGTCAGAATCTACACTCCTCTACTTCTTTATCGGATCTGCAGCAACAGTAGTTGCTCACTTTCAACGCAATACCTCTTCTTCGTTTAGCAGCAGGGAACAGCAGTAGCAGTAGCAGCTACCGACCCCTGTTCTTCCTTCCTCATCCTCTCTACTCCGTTCTTCTTCTTCACTCAGCGGCAGCTTCATGCTGTCCTTCCCCTCCTCTGTTTGTAACTTCCGGACAGCAGCAGAGCTTCTTCTTCGTCACGGACTAGCAGCTCCAAGCCCAGCCCCGGTTTTCTGTTCTTTGTCCAGCAGTAGCTGCAATCGGTCAGCAACAATTTCTAGTTTATTTTTTTTCTTCACTTTTACAAATCAACAGCAACAGTAGCAACACCATCAAGTTGCTCTTCTTTCGCTCCCCACGTAACAACTTCTCCTTTTCATTCATAGCTGCTTCTTCTTTCTAGTTTCTTCATTTTTCCTTTTTTTTTTTTTTTTAATCCGCCCAAACCAAGCTCTCCAATGTTCCCGATTTTCCCCTCATCGCCAAAACCCGATTTCTGAATTTCAAATTCTCTTTTTTTTTTGTTTAAAACTTTATGATAAACTTATATATATATATATATATTAATGATATCATCACTTGCTCTTGTTCTTCTATTACATGTATAAATATTTTCATGCACCAATTTATTTTGAATTCCCAATTTCTCCATTCACCCATCAAGAACATTTCTCCAATACTCAATTTCATCGTTTTCATTTCATTTTTTTATAGCCATATCTATATTTTTGATAAGTATCTAATTTGAACTTTTAATCTTTCGACCTAAATTTATATTTTCAAAAGTTGTTTATTATTATTATTAACACACACAAGTTGTAAAATTCGAGGTTGTCACATAAAGTCTCAATTTCTACAAAATAATATCTCTTTTCATATTGACTTGTGACGTAGCACGCTCAAAAAATCCGAGGGTGTTACAGATTGGTGCTAGAACCAGAGTAGATAGGCACTTGAAAACCATAGGGGATTTGAACCATTGAGCAATCTGTTACATAACAGAAAAGTAGAAGACTGGTTGACTGACCAAATGAAGGAAATTTGAGCTAAAACTTGGTGGAGAGGTCACAGGACATGTTAGTAGTATGTGTACCGAATTTCAAGCCATTCTGAATTTGGAACATGGGTCAACCAATTCACTAAGTGACTGCGTATCACAGGAAATACGGGATTTCACAGTCCGTGTTAATGCACTTAGAAATCTTACTAAATGGTGTCGAAAAATCATGAAATAAAATTATGGTGAAGGTTTAGGCAGTCTAGATGAAATTTGGAAAGTGTTGGATAAATCTGACTAACAGATTGATCACAGAAAAATCAACAAATTCGCTGCACAAGAGAGTAAAGAGCTCAAAATTAGGCTAAGTGTTGAAATTTTGGGATTTTGATCCAAATGACCCTATTTTAACCCAATTTGGGCACAAATTGACCAAGAATGACTAGGTTGACCATGTTGACCAGAGTTAACTAGGTTTGACTAGGTTTGACCAATTGACCAAACATTGACTGAGACGATTTGGGTCGATGGAAACCGGGTAGGGACAGTGAGATTAGAGATTAAGCCACCGTATGGGAAGAACTGAGATCGAGTTTAATTAATGCAAATTCGAGTGAGCATCATGGGACTGGGCCAGTTGTCAACTGGACATCGATAGGCGAGATCCGAAGTCAGTAGTTTGATTTAGGTGTTTTCTATGGGTTGTATTCCTTGCATAAAACTTGTGTGAAATGACATAGTTTAAATGGTTTTACAAGATTTAGATAAATCTGATTGGTTTTGAGATGTGTAGATGTATGCGGGTAGTGAGACTACGGGCTCAAGGGTCGAGCGTCGGGGTCAGGGTACTTGATGTGATTGAGATTAGACTCGAGGTCCGAGTGCGGGGTAAGGCATATCATCAATGCGCCTAGCTTCCGACTCGCTTGAGTGATGTCACTCGAGGACCGAGCACGGGATTAGGGTATTCGAGGGATACGTCTAGCTTACGACCCGCTCAAGTGCCCAATACGCCTGACTCAGGACCCGCTTAAGCGATAACCATAGGTTGGGTTTGTTAATTTAACCCTAGCCTGAACACGTTTTAATTGGCATGGATTTGAAATGTTTTTTATAATGGTTGCATTATTTATAACTGCTTTTGTACTATGCCATGAAATCAAATTTTACATTATTTCTGCTATTCATGCATACATACATTGTTTTGGAGTATTGGTTATAGTTGACATACTAGTCTTTCTATTGATTGAGCCACGTTGATTTTAGGCTCACTACTCTACTACTATTTCATGTTCTTCAGTGGCTGATAAAGGAAAAGACGTGGTGATTGCCTAGCACTCTAACTATTCCTGTTCCCTTTTCTATCTTTTTGATTTAGAGGTTGGCCACTCCTTGTTTGTGTATAAATGGTCAATTATGTATTTAAGACAAGCAGATATGTAATGAAATGTTTTCCCTTCGTATGTTGCTTACTTTTGCTTTTAAGTGTTCCAATTATTATGATATCATTTGTTGTATGAGATTGGGAAAAGGGCTTAACAATGGTTGGGCGAACTCGACATGATGAGTAAGTTCGTCATGCCACTATGCTGGTCTGGCCGCCTTTGGCCTAGATATGGGGTCCCAACATATCAGGTAGTTTGAATTTGGTAACATGTTACATTTTTAGAGGGAACTCTATCAAAATTTTTCAAGAAATTAGTGATTTGGTTGGGAAGGCTTACAGGGTTTTTGACATGTCAGTTCTCTGACAAGTTTGAAAATTTTGTGTTGGTCGTGACATCACCTGAGAAGGGGTCGCATGTAAAACCCCAATTTTCAACCGGACCTTCATTCACGTGCTATCTCACGTGTGGATCGTCGCCCATTGAAAATCGAGATGCTACTTGAAAATTTCGTTCTGTCAAAATCTTTTTCTTCAAAATTAAACCCATAACAATTGGTTCTCGAGTCAATAACTCGGTAAATGTTTTAAACCAAACAAAAGATCAAATTTCTTCCACTGATTTCTCAAGATAAATCAAAACAATGTAGCAAAATCATTTTAAAACTGCTATTATACCAAAATGGTTAAACAAGAAAAGTCATTTAAAGATAAATCAAACTACAATTAAAACCAACGTATATACATTAAAATAACCCAGTAAAATACATAAAACATAACCTTCAGATCTCCTATCCCGAATAATCTCCTCATGAGATTATCAATCAACGGTGAGAGTCTTCTGACGTTGGTTATAGGAATCTACGTCCAAATGTACCTGAAAATAAAGTGGAAATAAGCTCGAAAGCCCAGTGGATCGTTCCTACACATCACATATATTATACAGACCCAATCCAAAACATTACAAACACTTCTAAACATTAGGCGTTTCAACCATTCATTTGTTTTGGTTGCAATCTAAAACCGGAAGAGGGTTGAGATGTCTCTCAGTATTCCCTGTGATCTGAATCAGAAATAAATCTCAGGTAACGCCTCAGGCCAGTTACCTGTTAGAGTCACAATCCAAGGGAGTGTACTTACCTAGGCATCGTACCATCTCCTAAAGACTTCGAGTTGTCGCATACAGCTCTGGGTGGGAATACCTACGATCCGCCTTGTAGCTTGATAATCTCAAGCAGTGACATATAGGAGATGTCATCTCGATCCACCTTGGGCTCGTCAATCATACCGGTATATGGATTCTTAATAAACCATCGTTTTATTTAGTTTTTCAAACAATCTCAACCACATCAAACATCACACAATACACTAGAAAAATAATTCAAAGTATGTATGCAAGTTACATGATAAGGTGCGCAAGTAAACAATAAGATTTAGATGCATATGCTCCTAATCATGCATGCCATATTTGAGTAAATCCAAATGCAAGATCATATCATGAACTAATTACGTATAAATTAAATAATTCATCATCATCACACATCATTCACATGAACCAAACCATCTCAATCAATTTATTAATAAAATTCTAATAACCTAGAACTATTTAATCAAATGTTTTGAATCTTAAATCCATATAATAAACATGAGCAAGGAAGTCACGCCTACCTGATTTTGCCGATCTTCAGGGCTCCCTTGCTTTTCTTCGAGCTATTCGTAAGTTCTTAATTTATATTAGATCTTATTCAAAATATTTTTCCAAACTAATCATCAAATTTAGATATTAGTTTCAACTAATTTTTTATTATTCCTAAATCCTATAATGTTATATATTATATTGAAAATAACTTCTAAGCCCTCTAAATTTTCTTAATTTGAATTTTAAAACTTTAATAACTTGCTTACAAGCTTTTCCATAAAATTGGATTTTCTAATAATTGAATCTTCACAAATTTACATAATTTATTAATATCATAATTAATTTAATTATGAACAAAATAAGACTTCTAAATGTTACATATTTAGTTTCAGGGCCTGAAATTCTATTCTTTTCTTATACAAGATTTTAAACTTCTAAAGATTAATTTTTCATGTTTCGAACTAATTTAAATTAGTGAATTCTAAATTTCTAACATTAAATAAAAATAAAATTATTAATATGTTGGAGAACCATTTCTCTCATCCTAATTGAAAAGATTATTTACTTTAATTTTATTAAATTAATTAATCCTTATATTCAATAATTTATAAATAATCTCATATTAAATTTATTTAATTTAAATTATTATTTTAAATTTTCAAACTAGTTTTCATGATTGACTTATTAAATTTCTATTTGCCTCAATTTCTAAATTTCTAATTTCATTTTGTATTCCTATCTAAAATCATTTAAAATAATTTCATGCTATCTAAAATTAAAATTTCAATTTTTACCTCGCATCATTTTCTTTGCATGAATGACGCCAACGACGAACTCTTTGTTATATGTCATTCTTCGCGCAGTCAAAAATCGAATATCCTTACTCCATCAACTTCATCGCGTTCATCATAAGAATCCAAAATCCAGAATCACGACCAGCAAGCCCCAATACGCCCCAAATTTTCAGATTACACACACAAAGAAGAGTTTATCCATCATTCTTCATCCTTCAAACCAACACCTTCCTTCACAGTTAAGTTCAGCAAGGTACTCCAACAATTTGTCCCCAAATCACAGTCAATTAACAGTGAAACACCCAAATAAATTTTTCCTCAGATCATAATCAAATAGTAGTATAAACCTAAATTACTTTCTTTGTTATTCATCCAAATCATGTTCTTCTTTGTGCAAAGCAGACAGCAAGGTTTGAAATTGTTGTTCATCATCATGGACTCGGAATCCAGGTTTCTTGTTCGTCATTCATGTACCCAGCAGTCGTAACACTCGAAACCCATACTACAGCTGGTTGTTCATCCTTCTTCTTTGTCCTACTAACAACATCAATCCTCTGCTTTCATGCCCCAACTCAAAATCTCCAAATCACAAACCAGAAATCACGATCCGAGAACCAGGAATTTTCTGGTTCTTTGCGTTCTGCTTCATTCACGCACAGACCAAAACCAACAACACCACGGACCAAGAATCGAACAAAACCCTCTAACTCAGAATTTAAGCATCAATCACAGCCAACTTGTTTGCACACCCAGATTTTCCAGCTCCTAATCTTCCTCTATTCGTGTTTCATGGCAACTTCCTCTTCATTCTTCTTCTGCACGATCAACCACAGCAGCATAGCTTCTTTACCGGATTTTCAGCAACCACAGCTGCCCAATCTTCTTTCAACGCAACACTTCTTCTCCGTTCGGCAACAGAGCGGCGGCAGCAGTAGCAACAACACACACCCCTATAGCCACCTTCTTCATTTCATCTTCCTCTTCGTTCGAACATGGCGCTCTCTTCTTCTTCGTCTTCATCTTTCCACCATCGCACAGCGGCAGCAGTTGCAACAACAGAGCACCGTTGCTCTAGTTCCTCTTCTCCCCTCTGTTCATGCAACGGTACTCCAAAGCAGCAGCAGCGTCTGCCTTCATTTCCTTCTTCTGTTTTCTGTCCCTCTTCCATGCATGGCCTCTCCTTCATTCGGGCAGCAGCAGCAGCAACCGCCATAGAGCGCCTTGCTTTGTTTCCCATTCTTCACTCCGTTCCCTTCCTCTACTCGTCATGCTCCACTCCTGCATCCCACAAGAGCTCCATTTCTTCAACTTCAAAGCAGTGTCTCATCAGCAGCAGTCGTCCATCCGGCCAGCAGTTCCTCACCAACCTCCATTCTCTGCTCATCCTGAGAACAGAGTATTGCCCCTCTGTTCATCTCACCAGCCACACACCAGCTTCACTCTTCGCTCTGCAGTGAGGACAGCCCTCGTTCAAGCAGCAGCAGCTTCATCTTCTCTGTCTCTGTTCCAAGTGCTACTCTTTGTCTTCATGCTTCACAACCCAAGATAACAGTAGAAAATTTTTTTCTCTTCTTCAAGTTAATCACGCTAGTTGAACGCTGCATTGGCTTCTTCTTCAATCTTTCGTTGTCCGGATAATTCGAGACTCCACTCAGCACTCTTCTTCATTTGCAAACTCACCGCCCACCTATTTCTATCAATTCCCATTACACTAATATATACCTATCCTTTAATTTAATTAGCTAATCAAAATTTGAATCTATACCTATCATTTATTCATTAGTTCTAACTTAATATATACCAATCATTTTATTTAACTAATTTAATTTATTCGATTTCGACACATTTGTTAAATTTTATTTTATACATACGTGTGTGTATATATATATATATATATATATATATATATATATATATATTACATTAATTTAATGAATTTACCCTAGTTAATCAAAATTTGAATTTAACTACTCTCCACGCATTTCTTCAAAACCTTATTTTTCCCGTCTCAAATAATTCTTGGATTTTAACTCTTTAATAATTTCATCAACTAATACTTGACTATTCTATCAAATTATGCTCTATGTCAATATTTAAATAAAACATTATTCCAGTTCATTCATTATCGTTATTAGTATTATTTCCTAAAGTATTGTGAATTCTAAAATTCATATATTCATTTATCTTATTTTATAAAACTACCAATTACTTCATTTTCAACACACTCTTAGATATTTATTTTAAAGTCTCCTTCTTTTTTTTTCTTTTTTCTGCAAATCATATTTTTATTTTATATCGACTCGCGACATAGTGCGCTCACAAAATTCTGGGGTGTTACATCGCGACAATAGTAGTATCAAAGCCTTAGGTGTAAAAGTCGCAGAAAGAGAAATGAACTTATATATTATTATGTTTGTATGTGTGGGTAGCTTAATTTAGATTATAAATTTGTTGGTGCTATTTAATGCATTTCTTTCTCTTTTATGAATGAGTAGATCTAAAGAGAAGGAGCCCAGGAAATTATGGATCCCCATGGGGAACGATTTAAGAAGTTGGAGGAGATGGCATTGGTGCAACAGCAAAATACTACACAACTAATATAGATGATGGCTAAGATCAGGGAAGAGTTATGAAGGCCTAATGCACCAGTAGTTCTTGAAGTTTGTGCCAGTAGCGTTGGGGTTCATAAGGTAGTACCAACTATTGCAACAAAATCTTCAGTGCTAGTAGACAAAAGTGATGAGAAAAAAAAAGATATAATAAGGTAATGAAAGCTTTTAAAATGAGAGAACCTCAAACATTCATAGAGGGTTTGGTGTTAGAAGATATTGAGAATTAGTTGATGAGAATATAAACTATATTTGATGATATACAAGTTGGGGATCAAGACAAAATAAGATTAGCTACCTTTAAACTTACTGAGGATGTGGAGCGATGGTGAAAGTCCACAGGTAGAAGGCATTCAAGTATAGTTGCTTAGGAGAAATTCAAAGACATCTTCTATGAGTGTTTTTTTTCCACCAACAGAGAAAGATAAGCGATAGGATTAGTTCCTTCATCTGAAGCAAGGAAATATGACAATCTAAGAATATGAACATGAATTTATTAGACTATCTTTCTTTGCACCAGAGCTAGTGGCCACTAATAATATGCGAATGAAAAAGCATTGTGATGGGTTCCGTAATGTCATATGTAAGGGGTTGGCACTAGCTGGGGTAAAGACATATGTAGATGTTGTTAATCAAGCTTTGGACTTTAAGAGGGTGGAAATTGCAAATCAGGAAGCTGCTTCACATACTTCCCTATTATCATCTGAGCAAAATGTAGCATTCCAGGGAAAAAACAAATCTAGGTGGAACAAGAACCAATATGAGAAAAATAAAAGATTTTATATGGAAGAAGTATCTAATAGGGTTGGGACACCTGCCACACCTGTGGTGCCAATTCCAATATCAGTTTTCAGGGGACAACAATTTATGGGGAGATCTAAGAGTTAGAGTTCTTCAATGAAACCGCCAGTACCATCGGGACGAGGAGTTGGTAGAGGACAGAATGGGATGTCAACACCCAGGTACGATTACAAACATGGTCTTTTACACCTCAATCATCTATTACTTGTTTTCAATGTGGACAGAAGGGTCACAAAAGAAATGAATGTCCATTTCGAACAACACAAAGAGGGTTGGCAACTCCATCCCAAATGACTTAAGTGCCTCCAAGAGAGCAAGCTAAGGCAGTGATTGAACCTAATCTAGAGGCCAACAATAATTTGATTGAAGGTATGATCAACATTTGTGATATTATAATGTATGTTTTGATTGATGTTAGATCCACATTATCATTTATTTTTGGTAGCATAGTAGATAGATTGAGACTTACTCCTATTAGAACTAGTACACCCTTAATATTGCAACTACTACAGAAAGGATTTAGCCTAATATGATATGTACGAAATGTGTAGTTAAATATGAAGGATATGAAATGTTTGTTGATTTGAGGGTGCTAGAATTCTTAGAGTTTGATGCGATACTAGGTATGGATTGGCTTGCAGCTCATCATGTTTATCTTGACTATTTTGCCAAAAGAGTAATTTTTCATATTCCAGGGCAACATTCTTTTGTGTATAGAGGCATGGATACCTTGAGAACTCCCACCTGAGTTCGATTAATTATTAATGAAGAAGCACAATACTTAGATGGCATAAAGACAATGGATGAAAACGAGCAGGGTATTCAGTTATCAGAAATTCTTGTGATGAATGAATTTTTGGATGTGTTTCCCAATGATTTACCTGGAATACCTCCTAGAAGGGAGATTGATTTTACTATTGAGTTGATGCTTGGAACTAAACTCATCTCTATTCCACCTTATCGCATGGCACCAAAGGAGTTACAAGAACTTAAGATGCAACTTGAAGAATTGTTGAGTAAAGGGTTTATTACCCCAAGTATGTCGCCCTGGGGAACACCCGTGTTGTTTGTGAAGAACAAAGACAGGAGTCTACAATTATGTATATATTATCGTCAGCTAAACAGGGTAACCATAAAAAATAAGTATCCACTTCCTCGAATTGATGACTTGTTTGATCTGCTAATTGGAGCCAAATATTTCTCAATGATTGATTTGAGATAAGGGTATCATCAGTTGAGGATTAGAGAAGATGATATTCTCAAGATAGCTTTTTGAAAAAGGTATGGACATTATGAATTTCTAGTTATGCCATTTGGGTTAACTAATGCATATGTTATGTTTATGGATTTAATGCAAAACGGTGTTTAAATCACTTTATCATTATCTTCATTGATGATACTCTTATTTATTCCAAAACTTGGGAGGAACATGAACAATATCTCAAGACTACTTTACAAACCCTAAGAGAGCACAGGTTGTATGCAAAGTTTAGTAAATGTGAGTTTTGGATAGATGAAGTGAAGTTTTTAGGTCATATGGTAAGTGCAAAGGGTGTCTCTTAGATTCTTCAAAGGTTAAGGTTATTATAAACTGGCCAAGACTAGCCACAATGAGTGAAATTCGAAGTTTTCTAGGTTTAATTGGATATTACAGGAAGTTTGTAGAGAGTTTTTCTAAATTAGCTGCTCCACTGAATAAGCTAACTCAGAAGACTATGTGCTTTGTGTGGACTGATGAATGTGAAGAAACTTTCATTGCTTTGAAGAGAAAAGATAACTACTACACTAGTACTAGTACTCCCAAAGCTCGAGAAGGAACTAGTCATTTATACTGATGCATCACATTCAGGTTTAGGGTGTGTTTTGATGCAAGGGGATAGGGTAATAGCTTATGCATGTAGGCATTAAAGATACATGAGAAAAATTACCTAGTATATGATTTGAAATTAGTTGCAGTGGTGTTTGCTTTGAAAATCTAGAAACATTATCTGTTTGCTTTGAAAATCTAGAAACATTATCTCTATGATGAGAAGTTCACATTATTCTCTAATCATAAAAGTCTGAAGTACTTGTTTGATCAAAAAAGTTGAATATGAGGCAACACAGATGGTTAGAATTTCTTAAGGATTATAATTTTAATCTTGAGTATCACCCTGAAAAAGCCAATGTCGTTGTTGATGCATTGAGTAAGAAACAGACTGAAGTCGGAGTTGTGGCTTGTCGAATGGCTCATGAATGGTAGATGTTAGAATGGGCTACAATCATGAGTACATTTTTTATTGATGTTTCATTGGGCATAGGCGCTAAACACCAGATGCTTGGAGGGCAGACACAACCATTATCCATTTCAGAATGGAAATGGGAGCATATCACGATGGATTTTATTGTTGGGTTACCATGGACTCTAGGTAGATATGATGCCATCTGGATAATTGTTGATAAGTTAACAAAATCTGTCCATTTTCTTCCAATGAACATCAAAGACTCTGTGGGTAAATTAAGCAAGTTGTATATGCGGGAGATAGTGAGACTACATGGGGTACATATATCTATTGTGTCGAATTGAGATCCAAGGTTTACTTCAAGGTTTTGGTAGTCATTACAAACTCGATTAGGAACCTGTATTTGTCTCAATATCGCATTTTCATCCTCATTCTGATGGACAATCCAAACAAGTTATTCAAATGCTTAAAGACATGCTCAAGGCTTGTATTTTAGGGTTTGGTGGGAATTGGAATGAGTATCTTCATTTGTGTGAGTTTGCTTATAATAATGGTTATCAGGCTAGTATCGATATTTTATGTTAGACCTTGTTAATCTCCAACGTGTTGGTACGAGGTTGGAGAATCACAGTTACTAGGGTATGAGGTTATTGTAGATCAGACAAAGAAGATTACGCAGGTTAGGCAAAAATTTAAAGCAGTCCAAGATCACCAGAAAAGCTATTTTGATAACCGACATAGACCATTAGAGTTTACAGTTGGTGATTAGGTCTTATTGAAGGTTTCATCACAGAAGGGTTAGATGAGATTTGGAGTGAAGGAAAAGTTAGCTCCACACTTTGTAGGACTATTTAAGATTTAGAGAGAATTGATCCATTAGCTTATAGGATTGTTTTACCACCTCAATTAGCCGATGTTCAGAATGTGTTTTATGTGTTTCTATTGCACTTACCCCAATCTAACACATGTTCTAGATTTGACTCAATTACAAGTTGGAGAAGATATCAACTATGAATAAATACCTATATAAATAGTTGGTAGAAGAATACCAAAATTGAGAAATAAAGAAATTCCTCTGGTTAGAAATAATACTAAGTATTATTATTATTATTATTCTTGTTGTTGTTGTTGTTGTTGTTATATAATTGTAGATAATGGGTATATATATATATATATTATGATGAATTTTGGTAAGGAGATGAGAATATAAGGTGCTAAACAAAACAAACAAATATATATATATATATGATTTACGTTGGTGTGGGTTGGGAAGAAAAAAAAATTAAAGGGGTGATTTTGTGCTTGAGGAGTTCGTTAGTTAATATGAGATGCCATCTTGTTTTATGGCTGGTACATTGGGTTGAAAGAAATTACAAACAAAGGTAAAAGAAAAAAGAAAAACAAAAAGGTATTGTATAGTGGAATTGGAGGTTATTTAATAAAGTGGGATAGGTGGCCAAATTATATATGTTTGTATGGGTGATGGAGCAATGCACTATACACTCCATCTTTCTCTCAATTTTTTTTTCATTTACAGAACATAACACCAGAGAAGAATGAAACGCATAGAGCAAAGGAAATCTTTTTTTTTTTTTACGGATTTAAAGCATAGGTATGCCCTTTTTCCTTATTTTGATTATAGAAATGCTAAATAAGTCACGTACTTCAATCCTAAGGATATAATTTTTACTATAGATGTTATTTTATATTGATACCCAAAAAATGAGATAACGTCCTATCATGAGTAAAACTAAGTAAAAATTATACCAATACACTCTTGGTGATACGTAAATCTCAGATATGTTTATTCGTTTGTCCTATAAACACTAATATAATTCCTCAAAATTTAATAACTTTACGAGAGGTTTTTAGCTATGTTAAACTCTAATAATATTTAATTGGATCCCATAAAAATATAGAAACAAAAATTCGTACTCATTGACACCAAATTCATGAATTTTAGATATTAATTGAAAGTTTGGCAAGCAATTGATCAATTGAATTATTTATTATAATTTAAAAAATTAGTAAAAATATAATTGAGAAGCCTATTTTTTATATTTTCTGCTACAAAAAAATAATCTTACAGATTATTGAGCATATTCGGGTTAATGCACACCAATACGTGAGATCAAATGTATATATTTAATTAAATATGAGCTATAAATATGTTGAAAATGATTTATAAAATAAATTTAAATGAGTTGAATTTGATTTGATGCATATAAAATAATTTTTGGTAACAAGATTATATTGGTTCGTGGAGATAAATTGTTATTGGATATTACGAACTAGTTGGATATTAATTTTGGTGAATAATATTTACTTGTGATATTATGTGTGACATTGGTAGTATATTAAATTTTTTAATTTTATTTAAATAGAATGATATATTGCATTTTGTGCTTATTTGAATTTTACAAAATGATTTTGATGCATTGTAATATGTCAATTACATACCTAAGTAAGTTATTGACAAGGAAGCGGTTCTATTGGTTATAGTCTCAGAGAACAGACTTACAGAATTAATCGTTGTGGTAATCTTTGTTGGTGCATTTCTAACATGAGATGAATGAGATAGAAATAGATAGATAATTGAATAATTAGAGGTCGGTGCACTCATAATTTGTGCGGTGAGGAGCAGATTCGCTCTGTTATCTGGAAGGAGAGAGATGGTTTATATTTTTTTTAAGAGATTACACATTGTTAAAATTGACTGCATGTTCACATATTACATTACGCATGTATGTTATTTTTATTTTATTTACAAGTGATTTGAAATTGTTTTGCCTTGCATGTTTTCATATATATGATGGTTATATAATACCATAAATTAGATTATTCACTGAGTTTGTTGTTTGCTCACTCTATTATCAATCATTTTCTCTAGGTTTCGGTAGGAAAGAGAAATGGAAGATGTTGTAATATCAGTACTAGTT